>JAJPUD010009007.1:0-37547 GCA_023553655.1 Myrmecobius fasciatus
AAAAAAAAAAAAGTTTCACTACAATGTCAATATTAACTTTAAGTAATTTTTTTAATGTTTTTATGTTAAAAGTCCCAGGAAATTTAACTCTAGACCTTTTCATTTTCCCATCTCTCTGGCATTTAGAGATGGCAAGAAAATGATGAGAGGTAGAGGGAATACTGCCCGCTTGTGGCTTTCGAGTTTTGTTCAGGTAAATAAATACTGGGAGAGGGAAAAATCCGTGTGACCTGGGGTATATAGGAAAGGATCAAAGAGGAAATCTGGTAGGGGAAGTAGAAGTTGGAGCCAACGCCAGCAGGCAAGAAAAAGGATTATTTTAGTGAGTTAAGACCATGGTCATCATAGGACAGAATCTGGAGATTCCATATGCTCAGATACACAATCGACAATTCCCATATGGAAATCACAGTTTGAAGTAAGCCCTGGGGCCTAAGAAAAGAAGCTGACTCGATCAGTTAAGAAGGAGCTGTTTCCCTGGTAGAGGAACTAAGGTCTTTCTCCTTTCTGATTTATCTGGGAGAATGGTATTTCTTGCCGAGATGAGGAAGACAAAAAAGGGAAACAATTTCAGAAGGCAGAAGAGAATCCAAACCTTTGCCAGCAAGGTGGATAGTGGAAGAACAGGAAGCAGTAGCAAGAGGAAAAGACTTGAACCAGTGAACTGTGAAAAAGATATGAGATCTTTCCCATGGAGGGTGGAACTGGACCTTTCTATGTAAAAACAAAAGAATTGGGAGGATCCTTAGGTCCCACCAGGAAAGGGAACTCTTGCTGCTGCCAATAGAAAGTAGGTATGCCTTATTCAGCTGCCTGCTGAACTCACAAAGGGGAGGGAAGGAAAACAAGATGTCACCAGGACAGAGCTTAAGGTTTCACAATGACATTTACCTACATTATCTCATTTGATCCTCCCAATCCTGTGAGAATTATTACATGGTAAGAGATGTGAAAATTATAGAAATCTAGAGAGACTTCTACCTTTGCCATCATGATAAATAAGGAAGACAGTAATGGCTATAATTCAATATACACCCCAGACTTGGCCAGAGTAGGAAATAGGAAAGGGTAGAATTCCATGACCTGAAATTTTAAAACGGAAAACTGACTCAGGAAATTATAAGCATCTCAAGAAAGAAATTCTTGTTATATTTCATAAATGGCTCCAAAGATGAAGAAAAAAAGGGAAGTCGAAATAAAACAATGATGTGGCTGCTCAGGGAACCTGCCAAAGAAATCAGATTTCAAGAAAATACATACTGAAGAATGGAACAATAGCAGGTAAACTTGGGTTGACAACAAAGGAAAAGCAAGGTCTTAAAAGAATAGTATTAGGAGCCAGATCTGATGGCATATAATTAATAATACTAAAGTTTATATTTAGTTCTTACTATGCTAAGTACTTTATGATAATTCTCATTAAAACAACCTTGGGAGAAAGGTGTTATTTAGGAGCTCCATTTTACAGTTGGGAAAACTGAGGCAGACAAAGATTAAAGTCACTTGCCTGGGAATTCTCAGTTAGTAATCTTCTGGTCACATCTGAACTCAGATCTAATTGAATCCAGGCACAGCGCTCTATCTAGTCTGCCATCTCACCACATATAGTCTGCTGCTCAGGAGGAAGAGCCTAGGAGGAATTGCTTGAATCTGGGAGTTCTGACCTACTTAGGGCTAAAATCAAGTGGGTGTTCACATTATTTTCATTGCCAACCTCCTGGGACTAGAGGTAAATTTGGTTGCCTAAAGAGGACAAAACCAGCCCAGTTCAAAAAAAATGGAGTAGGTTGAACCTTCTGGGCCAATCAGTATTGGATTTGGACTCTTGAATGTACTTTTATTCTGGGCAAGATAGGAAAACAAACAAACAAAAAAACAAATCCAGTATCATGAAAGCTAAAGCTTTGATGAAGCTGAGGTTGAGGATGTTTAAGAAACATCAAAAGGATGTTTTATATTATGTATTAATATAAATAATATTTATTTAATAACAAATATTAATTTATATTATTTATATATTGTTTCTACCTATAGCTCCTGATCTTGAACCCCAATTTATTACTTTAAAATTCTCTGATTGGCCAATTACAATAGACCTGTGATGCCATCTACATCCAGAGAGAGAACTATGGAGATCAAAAGTATTTTCACTTTTTGTTATTATTTTTTGCTTGCTTTTTTCTTTCTCATTTTTTTCTCCTTTTTAATCTGACTTTTTTTCTGTAGCATGATAAATACGAAAATATGTTTAGAAGAATTGCACATGTTTAACCTATATTGGATTACTTGCTGTCTAGGGAAGGGGATAGAAAGGCAGAAAGGGAGAAAAATTTGGAACACAAGGTTTTGCTAGAGTGAATGTTAAAAACTATCTTTGTATGCATTTTTTAAAAAAGTTATATAAAAAAAGGAAAAAATAACATATTGAAATAATAAAATAATAAAGCTCTCTAATCCTGGGTAAGGTACCTAGGACTATAAAATCATCAATTCAGACCTGAATGGGAATTCACACCTCATTTTCTAAAGAATACCGTTTCCTGTTTGCCTTTCCCCATTCCAACCTCCCAACCCACCCATACCTTCCACTTTGAGATTATCTTCCAAAAACTCTAGCCGACATCTGAGACAAAAGGATCTAATCTCAAATCTCACCTCTAATATATGTTGGCTTTGTGACTCTAGATAGATACCTTAACCTGTTAGTACTTGAGACAATTCTCTAAGATTATAAATTGAACCAAAAGTACTGATTTATACTGGTAGAGGGAGTTTCCTAGTCTATAACAAAGAAACCACTTGTCCTGGCCCTAAACCTATCCCACCTAGTTATTGGCATGTTATCTCCCTGTGAGTTATTTGAGGGCAAGATTCCCCCTTTCTTTGTATCCTCAGGGTGTAACCTGAAACATCTTTGTAAGCACTTAACAAATGCTTGTAGGGACTTGGTTAACCAAGAAAGGAAATTAATTATGGAAAAAAAATGTTAACCATTAAGAAGCTATTAGTAGGTTGGTAGATTGGTAGATTTGGTAGAAATCTTTTAATATCAGTTGTTGTACTTGTTTGAATAAATATTTAAGAAGTCTTAAAAAAACAAAACTTCCTCTTACTAGGGTCTAAGCAGAACACATCTACTCCTTCTACATGAAAGCCCTTTGAATATATGAAGACAGATGTCTTCCTTCCCCTACATCTTCATTTTTCTAGGCTTAATATCTCCAGTTCACTTAACAGATCTTCCTATAGCATGATTTCAAGGCCCCTCGACATTCTGGCTGCCCTCCTCGGGACACTCTCTAGTTTATTAAAGTCCTTCCGAAATATGGTGCCAAGAACTAAACACAATTATTTTTGAAGTGGTCTAACCAGAGCGAAAGTGCAATGGATGGTTCTGTCCCCTGCCAAGTTCTAGTCTTTCTGCTTCTCTAAATGTAGCCCAAAATTGCATCATCATAGTTGGCCAGCTCTTGATTAATTCAACTGAAAGGGGCCTCCAAGTTTCAATTGTTTCTTCAATGAGAATCCTCTCTACTATCTCCCCAAAGTTGTTAACCAGCTTCCATCAGAAAGACTTCCAGTGAGAGGGAGCTCATTGAAGTCTCTGACAAAGCATTCTACTTCAGGGGAGCTCTGCCTGATAAGAAACTTTGCCCTTATATGAAGTTGAAAAATCTGCCTTGGCTTGACTTCCACCTATTGTTCCTACTTTGCCCTCTGGGCCCCAAGAAACCTAATCCCTTTACCATATGACCATCAGTCAAATACTTGAAATATTTCAGATGTTTGTAGCTATTATGTCCCCAATCCTCTCTTCCTTTAAGACTTTCCATTTTAAGTGATTCTCCTGGGACATGGGTGGAAGTCCCCAAGATTTTCTAGTCACCTTTCTTTGTACTCATTCTAGTTTGCCAAAGTGCTTCCTGAATATAATGTGACATGTTTTACTTAACTGTGAATATTTATTTCAAGTTTTGTTTTTCTTTTCTTCTTTTTCCTAATGGAAAAAAAGGTAATGGGAAGGGGAAAAAACTGATGTCTGTTCTTTAGGGAAAAAAAAAAAAAAAAAAGAGGAAAAAATATTTTAAAGACCTCCAGTGATGAGGAATTCACCACCCTGTTGGATTGCCCTATCACTGCTAATAAATTAGCTAACATTTATATAATGTTTAATGTGCATTAGGCTCTGTGCTTAGCGATTATTATCTCATTTGATCCTCATAACAACCCTGGGAAGTAAATACTACCTTTATCCACATTTTAGAGATAACAACAATATTTATATAGCACTACTATGTGTTAGGCACTGTGCTAAGTGCTTTACAATTATTATTTCATTTGGTCCTCACAACAACCCTAGAAAGTAGGTCCTATTATTATCCCCATTTTACAGATGAGGAAACTGAGGCAGACATTAGTGAAATGACTTGTTCAAGGTTAAACAGTTTTCCTGTTTCAAGGGCCATCTTTCAAAGGACTGTGTCATTTAGTTTCAGTCGAGAGGCTTAGAAGTAAACAGAACATTCCAGAGGTGGTGTGATTAGGATAGACCACAATTAGAATCTTGGACACTATTCCTCTGAATTCAGCCCAAAATTACACTGAATTTATATTAAATAAAAGTAGTATGTGTTTTTCCCAGACCATGAAAAGCAATTGGATGAACAATGTATAGAGCTTGTCTGTCAGCATAGCACAGATGGTAAAAATGTACAAGTTGGGTACAGGAAGAGAAAAATGGGCTGAATTGCCCTCAGAAAACTGCAAAGTTCTTTAAGAGATCTTAAATTCCCCCCGCCCCCCCATACGGAGTATTGTTTGTGGCCTCAATATGGGCTCAATTGGAACACATGAATTGAAAAACAATGATGAAGGGACAGCTAGATGGTGCAGTGGATAGAGCACCAGCCCTGAAGTCAGGAGGACCTGAGTTCAAATCTGATCTCAAACACTTAATATTCCCTAGCTGTGTGACCCTGGGCAAGTCACTTAACCTCAATTGCCTCAGCAAAAAGGAAAGAAAAGAGAAAGAAAGAAAAGAAAGAAAGAAAAACAATGATGAATATCACACAAGTTTCTTCATATATAACCTGGCTCCCTCCTGCCTTCCCAGGCTCCTTGATCCCTTGCTCTCCTCCACATAATCTGTGTTGTAAAGACATTGGCTGCCTCACTATTCCACAACCAAGATACTCCATCTCTTCACTCAGGGCATTTTTTTACTGTTTGTCCCCTGTACCCAGAGTTCTCTTCCTCCTTGTCTCTGTTTATGGGCTTTCTTAGCTTCCTCAGCTAAAATTCTACCTCCTACAGGAAACATTTTCTAATGCCTCTTAATTCTAGAGCTTTCCCTCAAAGATTATCTCCCATTCATCCTGGATATATCTTATTTGCACATAGTTGTTTTCATGGTGTCTCTCCCATTAGACTCCTTGAGTCTAATGTCTTTTGTCTTTCTCTGTATTCCCTGTGTTTAATACAGTTTTTGGCACACTAGGTGGTTAATAAATGTTTGTGAACTGAAATATAAAGGGCAAGGAAGAGGTGCCTTGGATGTGAGCAAACTATAGTATACAACGAACAAGGATCTCTGGAGAACAGGAATAAAGGATGTTGTTAGGGAAATGGATGATGTATGCACTGGTCTTACGCTAAGGGCAAGAAATGGGAGGTGAGCAGCCAGTTCAAGATATTGGGAGAATGCAAAGAAGGGCTCCAGCACCATGGACAAAGTACCTGGGGCACATTTATATGAGATTGATGGGGATGGCAGGCATAGATGGGCTGTGATCTGCATGGATGGGAGGGTCCACACCAATTGATGAGATCACAAAATTGTTTTGAGTTTTCCCTCTGGGAAATAGCATTAGTACAGAATAGGCCTGCTCCCCTGTCCCTGTCCCATAAGTCTTTCCTTCCCTATCCCCCTTTCACTCCCATTCACCTCATCCATGCTTCGTGTCACCTCAGGTCGGTCCCCATCCCCACAGGCAGATAGAAGTTCCAGGCCCAGGGCCCCCAGAGCATCCAACTCACTTTGTAGTCCATCCACCTCCTCCCTCAAAGCCTGGGGAAAGATAAAGAAATGAGTAAGGTCATATTGATTTTTAAATCTGTGTTTTGTAGGCATTGATCACAATCTCCCTCTTCCTCAAAGACTCTACTCTTATGGTACTTTACAAAGATCCTAAGTGCCCACCCCATCCTGGGTATGAAATTGCCCCTGGGGATTTTCTGGGATATGGGTAAAGGAACAAAAATAAAAGAGAAAAGGAAAAAAGAGGGAAAAAAAAGGAAGGATTGGGTCTTCCTATTCCTTATCTCCATGTGGTCCAGTAGATACCTGCATAGCGTTAAGCCTGTTCCGGATGCCTTCAGGCTCTGGCCCAGCATCCTCCATATGTAGCACCAGATGCTGGGTATCAGCCAGACTGGTGGCTAGGTCAGCCAGGCCTTGCCAGAACTGCTCTGCCAGAGCCAACACAACCCGCAGCCAGTTGGCCCGTTCCTGGGCTGCGGCCTGCATCCCTGACCAGCGATCCCATAAGCGATTTGCCTCAGCCTGAAGAACTGCTAATAAAGGATGGGAAAGGATAAGGGGAGAGGACCCAGTCCGACCATTCTATAAGCCAGAAGAGAGCCTCAGAGGGCCCATCAGTCTGGCCCATCCCAAATCCTGGGGAGGCCCCTAGCCCTGCAGGTCAGCCCAGTTTCATACCTCGAGGCCCTAGCCCAGCCTCTGGGCTTTCATCCAGGGTCCCAGTGACCCCAGCCCCCAGCTCCTGGGCTCGAACCCGGGCAGTGTCCAGCGCCGCCCCCACCGGCTCTAGCTCGCTCAGCAGTAGACTCTGCTCCCGCAGTTGCTCCCGGATGCGCTGAGCATCAGCCCGGACAGTCCCCACATTCTCCACTCTTCGAGCCAGTTGTTCCAACTGTTCTGCCAGTCGGGCCAACCTTTCGCTTAGCTGGAAATATGGGGAGAAGGGGACAGAGGGGCTTTGCTGTGACTATCTGTCCCCCTAGGTGACAAAGGACCACAGCTTCCTCCATCCTATCTGTACCTTCACCCCTCTTTCAGTCTATGGCTCCATCCTTGGACCAGTTAGAGCTCCACCCCTTCCCCTTAGCCAAACCCTCCCCAGCCTCTCCAGACCTCTGCCCCGCCCCCATTTATGCCCTGCCTTCTCTGTAATTGTAGCCCCACCCCCTCGCCGGCTGTACCCCACCTTTTCCTGAATACATCCCTCACCTGAGTGTACTGGGGCACAGTCTGCCCCAGAGTGGCTGCCACGCTGTCCAGGCGGCCCCTCAGGGCCCCCAGCTCTTCTTCAGCTGCCTGCCAGGCTTCTTGGAAGGGGGTGCTCTGGGCTGGATTTAGGTCCTTCAGTTGTACGAACACCCGCTGCAGCTTCCCCACCAGGGGCCTGTGCTCTGCAATGGCCTCTCGCAGATGCTGCGGCAAGGACGGACCCGGTAATAGGAGACCAAGGCTCCGAGACGCTCCAACCCCCCACTCCTCTTGGCATTTGCCACCAATCAGTCTCTTCCAGTCCCCGGGGCATGCCTTGTCCTCCCCTTTCCTTCAGACCCTCTCTATTCCTAATAAACGTTCCCTCAATTAAAGATCATTACAGGGGCGGCTAGGTGGTGCAGTGGATAGAGCACCAGCCCTGAATTCAGAAGGACCTGAGTTCAAAACTAATCTCAAGACACTTAACAATTCCTAGCTATGTGATCTTGGGCAAGTCACTTAACCCCAATTACTTCAGAAAAACAAAATTATTACAGACCCTCTAGGATAAGAGAAAACTTCCTCTGATCTCCAGATAAAGGACTTTGAGAAGAGGAGAATGGGGAGAGAATGAGGAGGGACAATAGGAGAGGAAGCCCAGGACTTTAAAAGCTGGCAGGGAAATATACAAGGAATCTTAGTTCTAACAGCCCTATGAGGCCTTCTGAAGATGGGGAGCAGGCTGTCATGGACCAGAAAGCTACCAAAAACTGGGAGAACAAAGGCTGGCTACTAGCATGCCATGCCATGAGCCATCCTAGCCTGGGCTCCTTTTGGCTGGAGAAAGGGCTACTAGAGTCAAGTCTAAGGCTAGGAGAGGGGAGGTCAGGGGATATCCAAATTCAGGAAACTGCCTCTTCTTCTTTTTTTTTTAAATAAGATTAGAGCTGGAAGAGACTTCAGAGGTCATCAGTTCCAAGGCTCTTATTTTACAGATGAAGAAACTGAGTCCCCCAGAGGTTAAGTATTTTACAGATGAGGAAACTGAATCCCCAGAGGATAATTATTTTCCAGATGAGTAAACTGAATCCCCCAAAGGTTAAGTATTTTACAGATGAGGAAACTGAATCTCACAGAGGATAAATATTTTACAGATGAAAAAAACTGAGTTTCACAGAAGTTAAATATTTTACAGATGGGGAAACTGAGTCCCACAGAGGATAAATATTCTACAGATGAGGAAACTGAATCCCACAGAAGATAAATATTTTACAGAGGAGGAAACTGAGTCCCACAGAGGTTAAGTATTTTACAGATGAGGAAACTGAATCCCCCAAAGGTTAAGTAGTTTACAGATGAGGAAACTGAGTCCCACAGAGGATAAATATTTTACAGATGAAAAAAACTGAGTCTTACAGAATTTAAGCATTTTACAGATGAGGAAACTGAGTCCCACAGAAGTTAAGTATTTTCAGATGAGGAAACTGAGTCCCACAGAGCCTAAATAACTTGTCAGATCTTCTGAGTTCAAATCCAAGATTCTTGCTACTAAATTGCACAGTCCTTCAGATAAGGTCAATTCTTGTTAAGGGAGCAGGAGGATCCTTACCCCCTTCTATTGACTCGATAATCTTTCTCCCTATCTGGGATCTCTCCACTAAGGTCTTCAGAATCAGGTGCCATGTCTGACCTCTTGTCCCTTGGACTCACCTGCAGCAATTCCTGCTGCTCCCTGCAGGCCTCAGGGCTGCCGGCAGCTGCATGTGGATTGAGATGGGCCACAGTGTCCTGGGCTTCCTCCAGCCACGGGGTCAGTTCACCCTGGGCCTCAGCAAACTGGGCTAGCAGGGAGAGGGCCCGTTCACGGCACAACACTCCTGCAGTACTGTTCTGTTGTACTTCCTGAGCCCGACTCCGAAGGAGCTCCAGTTCTGCCTATAGACAAAACAAGAAGAAATGGAGTATACCCAACATAAGAGCTTAGGGATTACAAGTGAAATAGGGACTCAAGCACTTGGGCAGGACTCAATAATTCAGAGACACTGATGGTCATGCAGACTCAGAAAACAGTATGTCTATTCCCTTTCCATCTTTGCCTGTTGAATTCCTATTTATCCTTTAAGATCCAACTCAATGGACACTTCCTCTAAAGATCCCCCCACCCCGATTTACCGCTCCCTCAGGCTTCATAGAATACTTTGCCTTCTGTGATACACTTATCATGGAGGGTTGTGTATTATTGTTGTTGTATATGGGTTTTATCTTATACTTTAAAAATCTACTATGAGAACAGGGGATTTTGTTATTTGCTCAGATTTCTGGGCATAGTAGATTTAAAAAATGCTTATTGAATGAACATTAATTGAATCTCAGAGTTGGAAGGGACCTTGGAGACCCTCTAATTCAACCTGCATTTGATATGAATCTCTTCTACATCATAGACAACAAGTAGCCATCAAGTATTGATCTGAAAACTTCCAGTGATGGTAGATGGTCCATTTCCTTTTTTAGGACAGTTCTCATCATCAGAAAGTTGCTCTTTACATCAAACTTAAATCTATGTTCTTGCACAGCAAGATAAGTATAGAAATATGTATACATATATTCGACTTGTCAAGTATTTTAATATAATTAACATGTAGTGGACTTCCTGCCATCTAGGGGAGGGGAGGGGAATAAGGGGGAAAATTTGTAACAGAAAGCTTTGTAAGGATCAATGATGAAGAACTACCCATACATATGCTATGCAAATAAAAAGCTTTGATTAAAAAAAAAAAAAAAACTTAAATCTATCTCTCTATAACTTAGCAGATTGTTCCTTGTTCTGCCCTCTGGGGTCAAGCAGAAAAAATCTAATACTCTTCCAATTAATAATTGAAATAGCCAGCATGTCCCAACCTAATCTTCTCCAAGCTACATCTCCCGAGTTCCTTCAGGAGATTTTCCATTGGAAGCTGCACATTCTGGCCCCAGCCTACCTTCTCAGACTGATTTCACATTACTACCTTTTACATACTTCACACTGTAGCCAAACTTAGCATCCTGTCTCTTGCTTTGATACCCTGGTATAGACTGCCCCCTAAGCCTTGAGAATGTACTTCTTCATGACAACCTTTCGAGCCTCAGCTCATATTCCACCACCTAGTGGCAGCTTCTTCTGATTCACCCTAATTGTTAGTATTGTCTCAGATCATCATGTACAAACTTATATGGCTACATGTTGTGAGTCCCCTTTCTCTTCCCCACCCTCCACCAGGATGTAAGCCTCTCAAAGGTTGGGATTGTTTTGTTTTGTTCTGTTTTTATTTTGGATCCTTGACATCTGGATAATAATAATAATGATAATAATAACAATAATTAGTAAGTATGAGGCAAGATATAAAATGAGGTCCTTCTGACTCCAAGTCTAGCACTCTATCCAGTAAATAGAACATATCACACATTAGGTGCTTAATAAATGCTTAAAATTGGATTGGATTCCATCCTTGGGAGGGCACCATCTTGCCACCTTTCTCTACATTATTCTCCTTCTTAAAATGTGGTATACAGGAATAAACATAATACTCCAAATGTGGTCTGATCCAGCTGTGAATAGAAGGGCTATCACCTACCTCCCCCATACCTTTATACACTACCTACCCCCTACACACATACAAACATACACACACCTTCCCTTGTTCTGGACACCAAGAATACATAAACTTTTGAGGCTACAGTGTCATACTACTGACTTGCTATGACATTACAGCTACTAAAACCCCGGACTAATAGCTTCTCTTACCTTCTCATATCTTTTCTCTGTTTTTGAACCCAAGGATGGAATTTTTACATTTTTTCCCATGGAATTTTATCATTCTAGCCTGTCCAGTTCTTTTTACATCCTGATCTCATCATCCAATGTGTGAACAATCTATCCCAGCTTTGTCTGATTTGCAAATTTGATAAATAGGCCACATCTATGCCATCATCCAAATGATGGTGGATAAGTTGGTTGAATAATGTAAGACTCAAGATCAGATCCTTGAAGCATTCCATAAAAGAGCTCTCCATGAGCCAGCATTGGCCTATTAATAAATATTTGGGGGGGGGGAACTTGTCATTGAATCTGTTTTGAATCCATATCTGAATGGATTTCTCTCAACTCTTTCCACAAGGAAAGCAGGATAGACAATTAAATACTTTGGTGAAATCCAAGTATATAGTGCCTAAAGCCATTAAGTCAAGTTAACAAATACTTAGTGAGCACCTACTATGTTCTAGTTACTGTTCTAAGTACTTGGGATAAAAAGAAAGGCAAAAAACCCACATAGAACTAATCTACTTGTCTAAGTACCTTATCAAAAAAAATGACAATAATCAAATGAGAGCTGTTCTAGATGAAGTCATGACTTAGTGAATCTTACTGTTCTTATTAAATGATTCAAAATCATTAAATGAATGAATAGACTCGGTGGATCAATAGAAAGGTTAAAATCCCTGGGTCAAAAGGACTAAGGATTCAAGAAGGTGGAAAAAAAGAGGGATTACAAGGGGGAGGAGACCATCTAGCTATGGCACAGGTGTGGCTGTGGCCCATGAGAAGGGCAGAGAAGGGGAAGGAGAAAGGAGAAGTGATCCCCTCTCACAGTCTCACAGTCTCCCACTTCTCCTCTTCTTGCTGTCTTTCCCTTGGTGCTGGGGGCAGTGAGGACCAGGGAAGTACCAGGCTGGAGCCTTCAGGCCCAGAGACCAGGTCTAACTCTTGAGAGACATGCAAGCAGGACTTCCAGGCTGGGAGAGCACAGTTGCTGCAGTCTCAGTCCAGAACCTCACCACTCACCTGTAGTTGCTCCTTTTCCTCAGAGGGGCAGAGACTAGGGATTCCAGCAACCAAGAGTCCCAGCAGGCGGGTCCTTAACTCCTGCTTCTGGAGAAGTTCTGCAGCCAGTAGCTGATAAGTTCAAGCAGGGAGGCAAGTATGAGGGGAGAAGGGAAGAAAAGGGGCAGATGAGAGTCACAGAGTGGGGGAAGGACAGGGGAGGCCCCCCTTTCCCTATTCTGCCTATCCTGCCCCTTAATAGGGAGAGGTAAGGAGGGACAAGTGGAGCCTCCACTCGCCCAAAGCCTCTGCCTGGCTCCTCACAGTCCCCAAGGTCAGTAAATGAGGTCTGTCCCCATCTGTGCATCTGTCTGTCCCTGGAACAGAGGATCATAGTGCCAGAGCTCTAGAGCCTCTCAGATGCCATCTCATTTTACAGATGGGGAAACTGAGACCCAGATGTAGAAGTAATTTGCCCAAAGTCAGTAATTGTTAGAGGTGACTGTGGGTCAGTGGGTACAGGAGAGCCTACCTTATGTTGACTCAGCTGGGCCTGGAGTGCCGAAGCCTCCAGGGTCACTCCATTCAGCTCTTCCACTCGCTTCCCAAGTGCATCCAGGCGGCTCAGTTCCTCCCCTACAGCTTTCCGCAACTGAGGTGGGGTAAAGGGATGAGAGTGGAAGGAAGGGCTGCCCTCTGTGCCCTGCAATGCTCCTCTTGCCATCCTACTGCTCTTCGGGTCACTCTATCCTCCCCCTCCTTCTCCTCCTGCATCCTCCCCAGGTACCTGGTCTCTGTCTTCCTGCTCGCCAGGCTCAGCAGATGCCCACGCCTGCTCCAGCCTCCCCAACCAAGCTGCCGGTGGCGGCGGCTCTCCAGATGATTGCAGTCGAGTGGCTGCCTCTAGAGTCTGCTCCAGCCGGAGTCTGATATGGGCCCCGCTCTGCCCAGCCAGCAGCAACCTCACCCGCAGCTCTTCCAGCTGCTCCCGTACCAGCTGGGCTTCTTCCCCTGGAACCCACAGAGATCTCATGGGAGATCCCAGGCCAGGACACAGGGGTTAAAGGGGTAGGACTCACAGGGGGCTCAGTCAAAGCAATTTGCCTGGCATCTAGATAGCACAGCAAATGGAACACTGGACCTGGATTTAGGAAGATCTGAATTCAAATTCAGCCTCAGGCATTTGTATGATCTTAGGCAAGTCACTTAACCTGAACTCTGTTTCAATTTCTTTATCTGTGAAATGGGCACAACAATAGTACCTACTTTCTCAGTTTGTTGTGAGGATAAAATGAGGCAATATTTGTAAAGTTTTTTGAAAATCTAAAAATACTACATAAATGCTAATTATTATTATGATGATAATGATAATGATTATTATCAAAGAGGCCACAGATCACAGTCATAGGGGAAAAGGGTACAGGAGACATAGGGAACAGAGATTGAGAGACTGCTGTGGGCTCTGCAGCTTTTTACTCCTCCTCATGACAAGGACCTGAGCCTAAACAAGGCTTTGGACACTGGATAGAACTCTCAAATGACAGCTGGTTCCTAAGCTGGATACAACTGGACTCTTGTTTCTGCAAGATCCTATATCTATGATGTATGGGCTCTGAGGAAGATTTAGGTGAGATGGGTAGGTTCCTGTACTCCCTCAGCTGAGTTTTCCCCTCTTTCACCATCCATCTCCTTTCCAGAGCAGCTGCCACCCACTCCTACACTAAGCATCTCTGGTCATCTGTTTCCCAACAGATGAGTCAAAGAAGGCTTGACCAAGGGTTGGCAAAGGAACATGGAGCTGGGCTGCCTGATACAAGCTATGCTATGAATTGCTCTATCAATGAGCCTTTGGTTACTGGAGGACCAGGGGACCGGCTTCTATGAATACCTCCTCTTCTGGGCCTTGGGGGTTTCACTGCATTATTTCTTTGGGTTTTTCCTCAGTTTCCTAATTAAACTCCTTTTGAAAAAGCCAGTCTTGGGGCAGCTAGGTAGCGCAGTGGATAGAGCAACAGCCCTGAAGTCAGGAAGACCTGAGTTCAAATCTGGTCTCAGACACGTAACAGCTGTGTGACCCTGGGCAAGTCACTTAACCCCAATTGCCTCAGCAAAAAAGCAAAAAAAAAAAAAAAGCTAGGCTTATCTCAACTGAATTTAGATAAATTGATTTCATCCACACCTTAATAGTAGATCAATCCTGGACTCTCAGATGTCAAATGCTTTGCTGAAATCCAAGTTCATTATTCCTACTATCAAGTCAACAAGCACTTATTAAGCACCTAGTTTTCCAGGTATTGTGGGAAGTAAGCACTAGGGATACAAAAAATACCAAAAATAACACCCCTATGATCTACTGTAGGTGCCTTGTCAAAACAAAACAAAACCAAAAAATAATTTGTTGGTATTGACAAGAGATCCTAACCTGAAACCTAAGAACATACTGGTGGAGCTAAAGTAGATAGAGGGGACCCGGGGCCACTGGAGTGCCCAGATCCTTTCTTGCCTGGGACTGTCCCTCACTAGGAGTGGTTCACTAGTATGAAGATAGAAGAGGTCAGAAGGGATCAGGAAAAGGAGAGGAGTCAGGAGGCTTCCTGGCTTTGTAGGAGACTTGAACTTGAAGAACTGCATTGGGCTTCCTCACTAGGGCTGGGATACAGAATAGAGGACCAATGAAGTTTCTCAGAGGGAACAGGGACTTAGCAGAGGGGCCTGCAACAAAGACACTCCCTTGGAAGATGGTCCCTAAGCTGGTCTGCATCTGGGATGTGCACCTGTGACTAGTCTACCTGTGCCTAAAATCCTAGAATCTGAATTTTGAGGGGACCTTCAAGAGCATTTAGTCAACTAAGAGCTCAGGGCTAAATCCAGCCTCAAGCTAAGAATGAGTTTCAGTTGGGTTTTTTGGTTGTTTTCATTTCTGTATTTTTAAACAAAATTTTATTGTTTTTAAAGATGTAAAAATTTTCTTAGCTCTGAGATTATACAAAAACCAGCAACAGGCCAGATTTGGTGCTAGGCTGGGACTCTAATTGGCCAACCATTGGTTAAATCAACCAATCTCTGCATTTTACAACTCAGAAAACAGTCCCTGTATATTACTATACAAATATAGTAATAATTTGAACCAAGGTCCTTCGATTCTACATCTTGTTCCACGCTTTTCTCTTCCCTCATCTTTCCAAACCCTCATAGCCATACATGTCTTCCAGGACAGGGATGGGGGTCCCACCATTTAGGAGATAGAGGCTAAGGGGAGGGGGAAGCTGATCTGGGTTTAGGAAGGGGCTCCTAGTGTCAGCTGGTGGCAGGAAAACAAAAGAGTCCTGCCCTCCCTCAGTCACTAACTCACCCACCACCAGTTTCAGGAGCCTCTGGCCAGTCTCTCGAACAATCTCCATGTCTGATGCCTTCTGTCGAACTTCCTCACATACACCCTGCCAAAAGCCACATTGTAACTCTATGTTTAACTACCTGACAAAGGGGCTCTCCTGTCCCAAAGAGACACTCTCCCTCATACCTGCACCTGCTCCAGGGCACCCTGGAGGGGACCTGTGCCAGGTTCTTCCCACCAGAGCTGAGCCAGGAGCCTCTCAACAGGACCCAGCCAGGCCACAAAGGTATCACGAGCTGCTTGGAAACTACGAGCTGCAGGTACTAACTGTTCAAGAAGCCTCCACCTAGGACCAAAAAGGGAGGAAAAGAGTAACTAAACCAGTCCATTCCCTCCCTTGCAGCCTCAATTTTCATCCCCATTCCTGTCCACTGTCCTGTCCAACCACTCCCAGAGTCCCTCAATATTCTACCAATGATTAATACTATTAATAAATAATATTATACTATTGTTATTTATTTATAAGTGTTAATAAAGCTTAATCTCCTACTCACTATCCCTGCCCACATTATCCATTCATAACCTCAAGTTACCCTCTCTGACTTTAGTCTCCTTCATGGAATCCTCCTCTTACTTCAGGCTCTCCTTCTTGCCACTGCTCATCTTCCCCACCATTTCCCAGTTTCAGGTACCACCCTCCTAATCTTGGTCACACCATAGATACATCTTCCCCCGGCCTCAGTCAGGGGTCTTTGCCACATCATACTACCCTCAGTCCTTCCCTCATCCCATTTGCCCATCATACCCCCAACCTCAGGCATCCCTCCTTCAAAGATCCTCACCTGGCCTCTGCCTTCTGCGTCAGCTGGTCCCACTGTTTCCGGAGCTTAATAAGAGTCTCATTCTCTTCACCTCGGTCTCCTTCAGGTGGCTGTTCCTGAGTATCTTGAAGGAGCCGCTCCATGCGAGGTCTGCCTTCCTCCAGCAGTCGTTTCAGGAGCTAGGACAGCCATGGTGGGCAGAAGGAGTCTCTACTCAGCCCTTAAAAAGTCCCCTCTCAAGGGACTTGAGCAGGTTTGTGAATAAACTGTGTCTCATTTAGCTTCTCCAAGGGGATGGGGATAGGGATGGAGATTGGAACCTATTCTTTCCATACTACTCTATCTCAGAATTTCATATTTCTATCCATCCTCCCCTCCTATTTTTCCTCTTTCCCTGTGACAACCTCAAGTTACTGTCCCATCTCTCTCCCATGACTTCTGGAGTCATCCATACTCATTGCCTTTTCCTTGCCACTCACTCATTCCTTAATTCTTCAAATATTACTTCTGATCCTCCCCCCAAAAAAATCCTATTACCTCCAAGGTCTCAAAGGACCTTGTCACCAAATATCCTATACCCCATCAAAATAAAAAACAAAACAAAACCATGCTCCCTCTAAGTTCTCTAAGGACCTTACTACCAAATATTCTACACCCCCTCAAAAAAAAAAACCCACAAAGCCCTGCCCTCAGTTTTTAAGAACTTTGTCACAAAATGGTCCACCCCCCCTCAAAAAACAAAACAAACAAACAACAACAAAAAAAAAACCCAACCCTGCTCCATCTGAGATCCCTAAGGACTTCATCACCAAATATCCCTAAGGAATCCCAGTGCAACTTGCCTTCTACCTTATTATTTTTTTCTCTTCTTTCAGCTACAGACTCCACATTCTATTCATTCTTGTCCTACCTCTCCAAACACTCCTAACGTGGGAAGAGTGGTCAGAGAGATAGAAGAGAGTCTATTAGCTTTCTTCCTTCTGTCACTTGTCCCTTAAATTTCTGCATTCTGCAAGGCTTTGTCCTCAGTCTTTTCCTCTCTTCACTCCTTGCCCTTGGAGAACTTATCCATTCCCTTGGCTTCAACCACCACTTCCTGTTCTGAGTGGACATTGGAGCTATAGAGGCAAAATTTGGCTCAACATAAGAAAAAACTCCCTTATAATTAGAATTGTCCAAAAATGAAATAAGTTGCCAGGAGGAGTAATCTAGTCCCACTCATGGAGATAAATAGCAACATAGATTTGGAACTACAAAGGCCCTCAGAGATCCAGTCCAATGCTCTCAAATTTACAACTGAGGAAATAATGATAACTAACAATATAGCAGTTTATATATTTGATCATCACAATAAAAAGGTAGATGCTATTTTATCTCCCTTCTACAGATAAAGAAACTGAGGCTGAAAAATTAAGAAACTTGCATATGGGTGCATAGATAAGTGTCAAAGCCAGGGTTCAAACCCATGTTTATCCTTCTAGCTACAAGTCTAGCATTCTCTCCACTAGGCTTTAAGTGGAGTCTAAATAAAATGAAAATCAACCACCAGACTGCTATCATGATTTGGCTAAAGACTGGGCTAGTTGTCCTCTGAGATCCATTCTAATTCTGAGATTTTAGAGATTCTCATGCTTCAGCCCTAACCCTCTCCAGTCTCCAGACCACATTTTTCAGCTGCCTGTTAGACATCTCCCTACCTCCTGGCTGTCCTCAAACACAATATGAATTTCTGGGACTTTGTCCATGGTGCTGGATTTCAGAAGCATGCTGCCTGCTTAGAACAGGTGGGAGAGCAGCTCCATATACAAGGGGGGCGGGAAAGGAAGAAGGTCAAAACTGACCCACTAGTTTTATTGCCAAAGGAGGAGGATGATTGAGAGGAGGGAAGCTGCCGCTCTTTTAAGCTAGGGATGGACTGAGGGAAATAGCAGGAAGGGAAAGGGGCAGTCTAGGGATCAGGTATTAAAGAGAGGGGGAAAAAATCAGAAACACTCAGAAAACATAGCATGAAGTCTGGAAATAATTGCAAATGTCATTTTTTGGGCTGAACCTCTGAACACTTGCTTTTGGCTCTACTTGTCTTATTTTTGTTTCCTGCTTTATGGGATTTGACTATAAACTAGTTAAGTTCTTCTGATTCTGCCATGTCTCTGTTTGGTGTCTGGCCTTGAGGCAACCAGAAAAGGCAGAGTAAGAGAAAATTTTCTTAATCCCAAAGAGGGGTAAAGAGAAGTACTTTCTGTCTCTCTGTCTCTCTCTCTCCCTGTTTCTGTCTGTCTCTCTGTGTCTCTATCTCTTTGTCTGTCTCTTATCTCTCTCTGTCTCTCCCTGTCTCTGGATCTCTCTCTCTTACCTCTCTCTGTCTCTCTCTGTCTCTGTCTCTGTCTTTCCCTCTCTATCTCTTTTTCTCTGTCTCTGTCTCTGTTTTCCTCTTTGTCTCTGCCTCTGTCTCTATTTCTCTCATTGTCTTGGTCTGTCAATTTGTCTGTCTGTCTCTGTGTCTCTGTCTCTATCTCTCTGTCTTTAATTCTCTGTCTTTGTCTGCCTATCTGTCTCTTTTTGTGTCTGTCTCTGTGTGTGTGTATATCTCTTCCCACTCCCCCTG
The DNA here is from genome assembly GCA_023553655.1 of Myrmecobius fasciatus. Taxonomy (NCBI): domain Eukaryota; kingdom Metazoa; phylum Chordata; class Mammalia; order Dasyuromorphia; family Myrmecobiidae; genus Myrmecobius; species Myrmecobius fasciatus. Next base: position 18,790 of record JAJPUD010009007.1, read on the forward strand.
CCTTGTATATGTATGTGTGAACAATGTCTACTTAGGGTTTCCTTCCCTCAGACCTTGAACATAGTGGTCTAGGTGACCATCAGTAAGATATTATTAGCTTAGTAAGTGGCAAGTCTAGGCACCCAGTATCACACACAGGATCATAGCTCCAAGTTTTAAAATTATTTATATAGTTCCAAACAAAATTCATAATTTCTGGGGGACATTGGACAAGTCATTTTCCTTCTCTGAGGCTCAGTTTCTTCATCTGTAAAATGAAAAACTTGGAGTTCCTTTCAGCACTAATTCCTCTGATCTCCTCTTGCTCCACTTCTAGAAAAACAACTATAGAAAAAGAGTTTTCTCTCTCTATTAATTGATGACACGAGTCACCATATCTTCAGGTTATCCATTTTTGCCCCCTGCTTCTCTATTATGCCCCAACAGCCTCACCAGTGTTGTCTTATCTCAAAGCTTTTCAGTTCAAAGCCCTCATTCCCATTTCTGCTGCTACCTCTCTTTCTAGACCCTCAACACCTCTCAAGTGCATCTTGTCTCATTCATTTCTATTTCTCTCTCCTAGTGCTCAAGTTCCCAGCACATGGGTTGAATGAATGAACAAATGAATGAATTACTGTAAAAAGCCTTTCTAATACCATTCTGAGAAGGAGTGGGTGGGTCAAAGGGAATATTTTATTTAAAAGGGGGAGGGGGGTATCTATAGTCACTGTCAGTGATCCCTGTGCCCAAAACATGTAAAACTTCCAAGCTCAGAGCCTATAAAGGCAAAAGGCTACTTTAACACAGTCTCCTCCCATCTCCCACCCTTCTCTTAGGCACTCCCCAACTCCTCCCCCCAGCCCCCTGCCTCTTTGGTTTCCTACCTTTTGCTCCTGTAGTTGGGCACTGGCTACTTTAACCTCAGCTGCTGGAGGCCCTTGTCCTGCCTGTAGTTCCTCCATGTCATCCAACCAGCTCTGGAGAGCAGCAGGAGGCTCAGGGGGTTCAGTAGGAGGAAGGGCTGCCCACTGAGGTGCCTAGAGAAAGGGCCAGGGATAGCTGCCTAACTCCCAAATGTCCCAAATGATAATAACACCCTTCCCATTCAAACCCCCTCCTCCACCATGAGTTCCTTGGGACTAGTGCTCACCGGGGCAAGTGGTCCAGCACTCTCACTCAGCATGGTCACCGTTCGAGTGACCGTGGGCTGCCGGCCCCCTGGGTATCGTGTTACCTCCACGATTTCTGTCACAACTGTTTCTGTGACCTCTGTCACTTCTGTCACCTCCCGAGTGCTATGGGCCCTCCAGGCCCATGGGCTCCCTGGCGAGAGGGATGGGGCAGGAGGGGGTGGGGCTGTGGAGTGACAGAGGCCAGCCCCAGATCCGGGCCCTGGCCCTGGCCCAGCACTGCCCCCTTGACCCTTCAGAGACTCTTCTGAGTGATGACCTTTCTCCCCCAGGCAGCTGGGTCTGGACGCTGGGTTACCCATGGCAGTCTTAAGTGGGGTATAGGATCCAGCCTATGATACAACAGCAAAAAATGCTGAAATGAATGTCACAAGGCTGACACCTGGGGTGGGAGGCCGCCAGCATACCACCAACCTCCCCCCCATTTATTTACCCACATGGTGGAGCAAGGAAGGGCAGCAGAACAGGTCAGACCCCCAGGTCAGACCCCCAGGAGCCCTGAGTGCAGATGGGGGAATGCTGCCTTTGAAGCATAACCCCTGCCTTCCTGACCGCATCTAAACATATCCTGAGAGGGCAAGATCTGGATAAACTACTTCCCTCCCCTAATCCCACCCTAAGGTAGGGAGGACACTTTTTGGTTCCCTCCCCCTGCCGTCCCACTGGGAACCTGCAGAAGAAACAAACAGTAGGGCAGGTCAACCCTAAATCTCTCAATTTCTCCAGCCCTCTCCCTTCTTCCATATTTCTTTCTCAGATCCCCATTTCCCATTGACCCCCTTCCTATAGGGGGGTTCAATTTCCCCAGGCTTCTCTCCATCCCTGCCCAGTCCAATCCAGCCCAGCCCAGCTTTTCTGCACTAGCTCCCCTTCCCTCAGCTCCCAGGCAGGGAGGCCCCAGAGGACCTACCAGAGGACTTCCAAAAGGAGGCGTCTCAGGCCAGGGTAGTAGTGTCTGTCACTCCAAGAGCCTTCAAGACCCAGAGCCCAGTCCCTTTTTTCTACCTCCTGCTCAACAGAGCTGACAGGTGGCCACGTGGGCAAGCAGGCTGACCGACCGTTAGGAGGTGGGTACATGGAGGAGGAGGGTTGGCTCTTTCCACACCCTCCTGATGGGACCACCGGGTGGTGGGGCCAGGCCAAAGGGCCTAGGGCTAGATTGGGGGAAGCCAGAGCTTGGAACCTAGAGCCCCACGCCTCCTGGGCCAGTGGAGTCACTCTTGCTCAGGCCAGCCTGCCTGCCCAGTGGGGACTTCCTACCCCTTACTCAGCCTTGTCTGGCTTTCCCCCTTAACCCCTGAGCCCTCCTAGCCCACAGCTCTCTGGTATCCCACCAGCCTTCCAGCCCACGATCAGTCTGTCCGTCCGGCCGTCTTGGCTCAGTGTTTCCTAAGGTGCAGCCCGCCAGATGGAGCCCCGCCTCTCCCATCCCCTCCTCCGCTGACCCCTTCCCCAACCCTGACCCCCCCACCCCCAGCCCAGCACATAGCACACAACAGGCCTGCCCCTTAACTCTTTCCCAACTCCCCCGCCAGCCAGCCTGTTTCCTGGGAAACCCGCCAAGGGGCCTCAGCCTCGCAGTCCAGCAGGGCAGAGAAGGGAGGGGAGGGGGATGCCAGCCAGTTGGGGGTTGTGGGGGAGGGGGAGTAGCCAGGAAGGAGAGGAGAGGGGGAGGTCTCAGATAGGAAAGCACAGCAGCTTCCTCAGTAAATCACCCAAGGTCTATTTACTCTCCTGTTCTGGCACCCCAAAGAGCCCAGCTGGGTAGACTATAGTGGCCCGGGGCGGGGGGGGGGGGCATGGATATAGGCCAGGAGCAGGAGAAGGTAAAACAACAAGGTGGAAGTTGGGGAGGAGGGCCCAAACAACAGGAGTTCTCTGGGCACCAGGAGGGAGCCCAGGCTCATAGATTTAAGAACAAGAAGGGACATCAGAGCAATGGGAAACCTGCAAGGGCTCACGGGCGAGAGGGCTTGTTGTAGTAAGTGGGGAGGGGTCCTCCACAGACTCACCAGAGGCTGAGGTAATTGCTGTTCCAACACTTCCAGCCCACAGCGCAATGACAAGACCTGGGCTCTCACGTCCAGGTACCAGGCCTGCCACTCACTTTGAGTCCAGGACCTGAGTGGGTCAGGACAGAGGGACAGAGAGAGTGAGACAGTCTCACAGCTCTCATCCCTTCTCCCCTCCTCCCTATCTGGAGGACACAGATCCCGGTGGCATTACCTGTCTGCTGAAGGCAATGGGGAGCTCGACCCAGAGCTCTGGGTCTCCACTGGAGCAGACATCTGAAAAGAGAAGCAAGATTATGAGAAAAGGTCAATTCATGGCTCCCAGCTCTGTCTGGTGGACCCTCTCCAAGTCTCCATCACCATATAATTGCTTAAAGTCCATCCTCATAGCTTCTCAGTAGCACTGGTCACTGACGATGAGTCCATCATCATCATCTCCCTCCCATACTAGCACTCCCTGAACACCTTTGGTTCTCCTTCGATCTTTATTAGCCCTTCCTATTTTCTTCACTATCCTCTTTCTGACCCCTTACCACCAGTTTTTCCTTGGTCATTTTATTCCTCCCCACTCCTCTTAGTGATCAAAGCTTTCCCATGGGTTCCACTACTGGGGGGATGATTGCAAGTCAACAAGTCAACAAACATTTGTAAAACACTTGTAAAGGAGAGAGCCCCATTAGGTGATGGGAACCATCCAGAGTTAAGATACAGTTCTTGTATTCATGAAGTTCCTATTCCATTGGGAGGATGTGACACATCACAAAGACAATTCAGTGATTAGCAGTGTCTAACACATAGTAAGCCTTTAATAAATATTTGTTGACTGATGACAATATGAAATATTGCATGATGTGTGCATCAAGAAAATGCAAAGTGCCAGGAAATGGGAGAGAAAATGTCCTGAAAGGCTTGCTGGAAGAAGAAATATTCAAGTTAGATTTTTTTTTTAATTAAAGCTTTTTATTTGTATAACATATGTATGGGTAGTTCCCCAGCGTTGATCTTTACAAAGCTTTCCATTACAAATTTTACCCCCAGTCCCCTCCCCTCCCCTAGATGGCAGGAAGTCCACTACATGTTAATAATGTTGAAATGTCAAGTTAGATTTTAAAGAATTGGTAGGGATCCAATGTGTAAAGAAAAAAAAGAAAGTCCAGACTCAGGAAGAAGTAATAGGCAATGAGACAGAGAAGTCAGAAAACATTAAGTTCAGAGAGGAGCAGTATGAGATGAGATTGGAAAGATTGGATAGTGCCAGCTTGTGGAGAACCTTAAATACCAAGAAGAGAAGTTTGGACTTTCCTCAAGAGACACTAGGATCATTGAAGGGTTTTGAATAAAGGAAGTAATAAATAGGGCAACATCTGTATAAGAGGCAGGGTTAACTTGGTAGCAGTATGTACTGTGCATTAGAACAGGGAATTGGAGCTGGGAAAACCCACTAGGAAGCTTCCATAGGAGTCTAGGTCATAATGAAAGACTCACAAAAGTGGTGGCCATGGGCAGGTTGAGTTTGAGTTAAATTTAAGGAAAGGTTGCTCTTGGGGAATTGGGGGCTGATCTGTATGAGTGGGAATGGATGGGAATGGAGAAGTTGAGAGATATAATTAGATAGGATGTCAGAGAAAAGAAAAACAAAACTTCCTAACAATTGGGACTATCCCAATGTGGAATAGGCTATCTCTGGGGATCTTTAAGAAAAAGGTGGCTAACTTGTTAGGGATAGCTTGTTTAGACATAGGTTAGATTAGATGGTCCCTGAGGTCCTTTCCATTGGCATGATTATTATTTTTGAGAGAATGGAAATCCTTTTCAGGATGTTCTCCCTCCCTTCATTTCTCTGAGTTATTTCAGGGTTGATGAAGTTCCATGGCAGAGCATCAAACCTCTGACAGCTGTCAGGAGGGCTTCTGACTGACTAATAGCAAGTGAGGGCTTGAAAAATAGTAAATGGGCTTGGGACAACATTGCCAATCAGGAAAGAGTGGCTGCTGCAGGGTGATGGAGGACTGAGCTATTCTTCCTGGGCCTAGATATCTAAGTATAAGGGTCACTTAGTATGGGACGAAAAGGTTTTCTTTTTTTTTTATCTTTGTAACATAAAACTTCACCTAGTACATTATTTTAGAATTTGCCTATCTTCTTATAGAAATTGTGCCCAGGGGAATCTGGTAATACCCTCTCCATTCTCTTGGTCATAAATGACAAACATTTACAGTCAAACAGAGGTGTCAGATATATGACCTTCAGCCTGCACTGTCCTCCCAACCCTTAAATATGACCTTGATCAGATTAAATGTGATTGGGAAATATAGTAAATTAGTAAATAAAAAGAAATATATAAACATGCCTGATTTTCTAAGATAACATGTGACTCAAATATGGTTTAGTGAGCTCTATTTCTGTTTTTGAGTTTGACACTACTAGTCTGGATTTGAGACAAGGAGAGAAAGAAAGGAGGGGATGGGTGTCAGACTTGGGTGCCCAGTCATTATAAGGGCAGGAGAAGGAGAAAAATAATCAGGGATTGGGTACAGCAGATCTCTGAGCTCAGAGAGCCACGAAGACTTAGGAAGATTGTAGGTCAGTTTAGTGTTTTCCCAAAGTTCATGCTCTGAGTTGAGTTTGAATGACCAAAGAACATATAACCATTAATAAAAATGGAAGAATTGGAAACAAAGAAGCAGATGAAATCCTTAGACAATCAGGTGAGGTCCAGCCAATTACAAGGGTTGGAATGAGATCTTTAAAAGACTAATGGAACATTCATAGGGAAATGTAAATCTGGAATTTAGAAAAGAGGTCAGGGGTGGAAACAGATTTGAAAGTCATCTATCCAGAGCTGAATTGAAGTCTTTGGAGTTGATGAGATTTCTAAGGGATTGAACACTGAACTAAAAAAGAGAGCTCAAGACAAAAACACTTAGATCATCTGGAACAATGTTTAAGGGGCCAGGGAGAGGATGAGGAACCAGTAAAAGAGGGTCCACATGTCAATGCTGAAGAGGGGAGATTTATTAAAAACCCGCCATATTTGTTGGTGAAGGAAGGAATTTTTGGTGACCTTGGAGAGAACAGTTTCAGCAGATTAATAGGGATTAAAGAGAAAGTGAATGATGATGAAGTTTAGGTGTCAGGTGCAGTTTGGAGTTTTGCCATGAAGGGAAGAAGGGAGCTAGATCCCAAGGGTACAAGGGAGATTCTTTGATTGAAGAGAACTGAGCATATTAATGGGCAGATGGAAAGGTGCCTATAGAGGAAGAAATCGAAGATGTGTAAGACACAGGATTAGAGCAAAGTTCTGGAGGAAGCAGGAGGTAATGGAATCAAGAACATAGCTATAGCTAGTAAACATTTGTATTACACCATTTTATAGATGAGAATGCTGTAGCAGGCAGGGCCACAGAACTAGTAAATGTCTAGGCTGGACCTGAACCCAGTCCTCCTGATTCCACTGTTCTATCTAGCTTCTTTGGATGTAAATTGGCCAGAAGTAAAAGTTACCTCTTCTGTGTTGGGAAGGAAGGAAGATGGGAGAGAATGATGGTACTAAGAAGCCCTACTCCAGTTTCTCCCCCCCCCCCCCCCGGAGTTCTAGGCCTACATTGCAGACTCTACTCCATCATTTGAGGTCTCATTAGCAACTCAAGCTCAATAAGTCTCAAAATAAATTTATCACTTCCTTTCCCTCTCAATTAAGTTTTTCCTCCTGACTTCCCTTTCTCTGGCAATGTCATTGCCCAGCTCTCTCTTAACTAGACTTGAAATCTCAGAATTATCTTTAGCTCTTCCTTCTCTTTCACTTTCTACATGACAAATCCTATCAATTCTACTTTGATATCTCTGACATCTATTCTCTCCTTACCATTTCAGATGTCCCTAAGGGACAAGATCATGACATCCTGGATCTAGAACTGGAAGGGAATCTCAAAGGCCACTGAATCCAGCCTTTTCATTGTATGTGGATCAATCAACCAAGAAGCATTAATTAAGTGCCTACAATGAACCAACCACGGTGATAAACATCGAAGATATAAAGAAAGGCAAAAAAGAATGCCTGCTTTCAAGGAGCTTATTCTCTAGTGAGAGGGTGGGTGCAGACAAGATTTAAATAAACTCATAGATATAAGATAAAGGGTAGAAGGAGGTTAACCTTAGAGAGGAAAGAAAATTCAGACAAAAATACCACGTTTAGGGAAGTTAAGTGATTTGTTTTATTTTTGTCTTTACACCCTCAACTCCTAGTACAATGTCTTACCTACCTTACCTACTACAGCATTCTCATCTATAAAATAGCAATACAAATGCTAGATATGATTGTTAGCTATACCTGTGTTCTTGGTGTTGACCAAGGTTGTATACATAATATGTGCCAGAGATAAGCTTTGAATTCAGGTCCTCTCATGACAGATTAAGTATCCTTTCTACCATACCACCTAAATCCATATCTATTCCTTATTCTCTCCTCAAACCATGTACTATTACTAAATCCAATTCTCTCCACCCCTTTCCCATCCAGCCTCCTGGGTGCATTCTCAGCATTAGACACTAGGGGGTAGCCCAGATCTACCAAATCTTAGCTTGATCTTTCAGTCGGTTGATGCTGGGATCAATTAATCAATATTTATTAAGTACCTACTAGGTGGCAGGCACTGTGCTAAGCACCGGGAATGCAAAAAAAAAAACAAAAACAAAAACAAAAAAACGCAAAAAACAATCCCTGTGCTCAAGGATTTTACAATCCAATGAAGTATATATGTACATATGTACATATGATATATGTAAGTATGCACAAGTAAAATTATATACACATATATGTCCATGTATACATACTGAGCAAGCTATATATGGGATAAATAAATAATCAAAAAAAAAAAAAAAAGAAAAGCACTAGTCTTGGACAGCATACTTCCCCTTTTAGCCTACTTTCTTATTTGTAATAATGATAAAAATAATAATCATTTATATAGCACTTTGAGGTTTGCAAAGCATTTTACATGAGTTATCTCATTTGATCCTTGCAACACTGTGAAGTAGGTAGGTACTATTATTATTCTCATTTTACATTATTCTTATTAAACTCAGGCAGACAGAGATTTAACTGGCTTGCCTAAAGTCCCACAACTAACAAGTCTCTGAGGGAGAATTTGAGCTCAAGTCTTCACTTTACCTACTGTGCCACCTACCTGCCAACTGTGCCCCCCAACCCCATCAGGGGCAGCTCTACAAGAAGTAGAGCAGAAAAATCACCAGATTCAGAATCAGAGGATCTAGGTTTACATGCTGGTTTTGCTACCAACTATCCACATACTCCTGACCAAAACACTCGAACTCTCTGGGCCGCAGTTGCCTGATCTGTAAAATGAGGGGCTTGAACCTGATGATCTCTAAGATGTATTCCAGTTGTGAGTCTGTGATCCTCTAAGTAGTTTCTTCCTACCCTACCTACCTGCCTCTTATCTACCTGTCCTTCCATTTCTATTGCTGTAGGTATTATAAATCCAAAATTAAGATGATACTCTCAGAAGGAGCAAAATCAATCTTTGATGTGCAGAGAGATAGTTGGACCTTTATTGGGTGAAAGAGCAAATGAGGATCTGAAACTTCTACTAGAGAATGCAGCAAATATCGATGTTCATAGTTTTTGTTATGTTGAATGTTTTCCTCAGGTAATTGGTAACAAAAGACCCATGATGAGGGTCTATGAGAAATGGTCCAAGTCAAGAAGTAAAAGAGACTTACAAGAGACAAGTGAGAGACCCACAGGGACTCAGTTCCCTAAAAGTCACTTTATTATTGAAAGAAGGGCAGAAGCTGGAGCTGTACAATGGAATATGGCAACTGAATTCTCACCAGTTCTCATATGATTCCAGGAGCTGGTACTATCCAGTTTTGCTCTATCCCTATGATAACAAGATGACTGTATTTGTCAAGGAAGTCTGAGCTGGTAAGAAAGAGCCTACTAGCCCAAGATGCCAGCAGATATCCATAAGAAGTATGACATTGTTCCGGGAAACTATGCTTTTAAATTGCAGAATTATAAGTTACAAAGAAATTGTTGGCTTGTATTGGTAGATGGAGTTCTCCATACCAATGAAATCACAAGTCCTGTCTCTATCATCTGCATAAAACTAGCCATTGAGCCATGAACTCTCTATAGTTGCTAAGATTTAAGGGAGAAGTAATTTTTTTTTTGAAATATGACTTATTTTCTTGCCAAAAATCCATTCCTATCAATCTACTGAAAGAGTTATTGACCTTGGCAGAAATGAATATATTTAGAAGCACATCTTCATCCATACACTAAATCCCAATGGCCTGAGTAAAAGTGCAGAAGAGACAATCTGGAGCATTTCTAGGGCATGCAAAGATTGCATATGCAAGAATGAACACACAGGAGGAGATGGTGGGGACTATCAGGGCAGAAGGTTGTCATCCATTGTCAGCTACAGACCATCACACAGAGTGTTTAGTCTTTTCTAACTTTCTTATTCTTATTCTAATTTATTATTTAAGATAATAGTCTTTTCTAATTTTCTAAGATCATTTGGAGAGAACTGCTTCATTTGAATAATTATTAACATGCACAATGAATGAGGGGTAAGAGTGTCCAAATTAAGTGTGGGTGTTATTTCCAGAAATAATTGATATAAAAAGGCATTAATAAAACTACCATTATTAGTCAACATATATTTATTAAACACTTACTGTGTGCCAGGTACTGTGCTAAATGCTGAACCACAAAGAAAGGTTAAAAACAAAACAAACAACAAAAAAAAAACAGTCCCTATTCTCAAAGTGCTCACATTATAGAGTAGACAACACACAGACAAGTGTGTATAAACAAAATATATATAGGACAAATAGCAAGTACTCAAGAGGGAAGACACTAACATTTAGGGAAATTTGAAAAATGTGTCTTGTAGAAGGTGAGATCGTAGCTGGGATTTGATGGAAGCCAGAGAAGCTAGGCAATGGAGATAAGGAAGGAGAAAATTCTAGGAATGATGGATAACCAGTGAAAATTCCCTGAGTCTGGGGATGGAGTATTTTGTGTAAAAAAACAGGAATAAGTCCAGGGCCACTAGGCTGCATAATGTGAGGAAGGAGGGAGTGTAAGATACAAAAAGACTGGAGATTATGAAGAGCTTTGACCACCAAACAGAACCTGGAGGTAACAGGGAGCCTCAGAGTTTAATGAATAATGAGAGGACATGGTCAGACTTTTACTTTAAAAAGATCACCTTGATAACTAAGGAGAATGGATTGGAGCAGAGGCTTGAAGCTGGAAGATCAACTAAAAGATTATTGCAATAATCAAAGCATGAGATGATGAGGACCTACACTGGATGGTGGCAACATTGTGGGTGAGAGCAGAAAGGAATACTTGTGAGAGGTGTTACGAAGGTAAAATCAATAGAACTTGGCAATAGATTGAATATAGGGTTAAGAGAGAGAGAGAGAGAGAGAGAGAGAGAGAGAGAGAGAGAGAGAGAAGAGTCAAGGATAAGTCAGGGTGACTGGAAAGATGGTGGTGCCCTCATTCTGAAGAAGAGGGAAGTTTTGAGTTCCATTTTGGACATGTTGAATTGCTTTTAGAACATCTTTTGGATGGCTCCTTTCTCTCCTTTGATACTGTCACCATCAACTCAAGCCCAGATAATTGCAATGGCTTCAGAATTAGTCTCTCTGTACCTCTTATCTCTGCCCACTTCCCTCCTCCCTCCACCCAGATATCAAAGTGATCTTCCAAAAGTGCACATATGATCACATCAACCTCCCTACTCAAACTCTAGTGGCTTTCTATCATCTCCATAATTAAAGATAAAATCCTCTGGCATTCAAAGCCTCTTAAAACCTGGATTCCCCTACCTTTCCAGTCTTTGTACACCTTATATTCCCTGCCTTACTCAGCAATCCAATGGCACTGACCTGACTGCTGCTGATCTTAACACAAGACTCTTACTCTGATCATTTTCACTGGTTGTTCCCCATGCCTAGAATGCTCTCTTCACCATCTCATTGCTTATCTGGCTTCCTTCAAGTCCAGCTAAAATTCTACCTTCTACAAGAAGCTTTTTCTGATTCTCCCTTAATGCTGATTCTTTCCTCCTGAGATTATCTTTCATTTATCCTATATATAGGTTATTTGTACATAATTGTTTACATACTGTCTCCTGCATTAAACTTAACTTCTTGAGAGCAGGAACTGTCCTTTATCTTTATGTCCTAGTACTTAGCACAGTGCCTGACATGTAGAAAACAATAAATGTTTACTGACAGGTGGACTGGCATCTAGTTTGAAATGTAGCATAAGCAGTTGGAAATATGAGTCAAGGTCAGGAGAGAGGTTAGGGCTAGATAAATAGATTTGACAATCATCAGGATAGAGATGATGATTGAATCAATGGGAGTTGATGAGATCACAAAGAGAAATAATAAAAAGGGAGAATAAATAAAAAAGGGCCCAGGACAATGCTCTGTAGGACTCCACTCGATAGAATGGCTTGTATGAATGTCTAGAAAGAGTCAGAAAAGACTAAACAGGCAAGCAAGAGAAAAAAGCATGATTGAGGGGTTATAGAAACCTAGAGAGGAAAGGATCAAAGAGAAGAAGAGGAACTTTGACAGTTTAAAAGGCAGATGAGAAGTCAAGAAGGATGAGGATTGAGAAAAAGCTACTGGGTACAGCAGTTGGGGGATCAGTTTGGCAAGAACTGTTTCATTTGAATGATTATTGTTTTGCACAGTGAAAGCATGGGTTTTACACCTCATATTCATTCTTTCTGAGCTTTGAGCAAGAGCCATGTTTGCTTATTAATTTATGTTTTGGGGTCCCAGAACATAAAGAAAATGTGGAGACTCACATCTAGAAGAATCTTTAGCTGAGAGATGCACTGATGAAGCCCCACCATTTCACTATGACTTAGATTCACAGAAGTTCTGATAAAAACCAATAGGAAAAATCATGCTTGACTTCAGAATTAAGCCCTTCAATAAGTTGCTAGAGTCCTGATCATTAATCTTGGGCAGCTAGGTGGCACAGTGGATGGAGTGCCAGTTCTGGAGTCAGAAAGGCATGAATTCAAATTCAGACCTAGTCACTTCACTTCTGTTTGCCTCAATTTCCTCTGCTATAAAATGGGGCTACCAATAGCACCCACCTCCCAAGATTGTTGGAGGACCAAATGAGATAACAATTGTAAAGTGCTTAGTTCAGCCTGGCACAAAGAAAGTGCTTTATAAATGTCAGCTAGTATTAATCTCAGTATACAGGAAACTCATAAGACAATGAGTAGATAGAATTTTTATGACAAGAATATGAAAAGATTGGACAATTTGACATATAGCTGTCAGAACCTTTCAAGAATGATGCATCACAACTACCTATCTCAGTCCCAAAGGAATCTTTTTTTCCAATAAGGAGGAGGGCTGGACCCAGAGGCAGCTTCTTTATAGTCTAATATATCAAATATGGAGGTCCCCTAGGAAACAAAGGGCATCCCTAGAATCTGAAGAATATGGTGGGCATCCTGGCCCTGAGACTGCAGGAAATGGAAGATAATCATTTTAAGCTACCTGCCAGCTCATGGAGCCACGGTTGAAGTACCAGCCCCATTCCTCCAGTTACCAAGCCTATTGATGCTTCAGGACAAATAAGAGAAGCAGTTATCTCCAAAATCAGACAAAGACCATTGATATAATATACATAATGTGCTTTCCATGTAACTATAACATATGTTTTGTGGTAAATATGGCATATGTTTTACTGTGCTGCATGCTATTACTGTGGTATTATGCTTCATCCATATGTCCATGATATTGGAGTGTTTGGTATTATGCTGTCATGCACATATTTCTGATTTATGTACATGTGTTGTGCTATCTATATGTGACTACTGTATGTAACTCTATTATATATCATACATTTAACAAGATTTTTATTTTAGGCGTCGTGTATATTCTTGTCATATATGTGATTATGTACATTGCAGGGTATTCTGTTTATTGCAACTATTGTGGATGATCACATGTAATTCTAATTTAAATATCATATTTAATACTTGCAAAGGCACTGGATTATGGTTACCACTAATTAATCATGCTAATTATATGTTATCTTCATTTCTGTTTGGTACAGTATGTCCATATATTCATCTCTAAGTACCCTGAACATTTTGCAGGGACTGCAAATTCTTCACTGAGGGAAGGATTGAGGAGAAAATACAGAATAGACAGAATTATGGAGACTTCTACTGCTTGCATTTACATAATAAAAGTAGGAATTTAGAACAAAGGTTTGAGGTAAAAAGCAATGTCTCAATGGCACTACCCCTGCTGGAGAAAGAAGAGTTATTCTTTACTTCCCCCTCCCCCTTTTTCAATTTCATTGGAGATTCCCAAAAGATCCCAAAAGAAATGTCAGAAAAACTTGGAACCTCAGACACAAGACACCTAATTATTTTTTGAAAGGACAGCCCCTGAAATGATTCTGAAAGGATGTAGTTTGGCAATCAGATATTAAGTAGGAGTCATAAGAATTTCATAACTGTCAGATGTAGGGTTTGGGACAGAGAACTTGCCTAAGGAAGAAGATTCAAAAATACACTTAATGCCTAGGATACTATTTAGCTGACTCACTGTTTTGTGTTCTCAAAGAGCTTAGCTCTAGAAAGTGAAAATTCTCCTTCTATAGGGAAAAAACTGAACAGAGACCAGATTCTGGGAACAGACAGATTTTCTTTACAGGGTGAGGAGTGAGGGAAAGCAGCTAGAGATTTTCCCTAGGATCTACTTCCCTAAAAGAACTGAAGCTTAAGCCTCTGGGCTCCCATCCAAAAATTAGAGATGATAGAGTCTGTCCTTCTCTTATGGAAGACAAACACCTTAAACTCCCTCCAACTGAAGCCAGAAGGTTTAAGAAGAAAGATTAAGAACCAAGTGCCCAGCAGTGACCCAGATCACGGAAGTGCAGGAGCAGTGGGATAACATTACCAGAAGATAAGGGCAGGCCTGTTGCATTGCAGGAATGACCAATACATCTATGCCCATGCTCTGGCTCAGATGAGATATGTCTTTACCTGTGTACCCCTCCACACAAGCATCCTGGACAATATGTTTCCTTCATGCATATTCCCAAAGTATGTTCTGTCTTAGCATTGTTGGCATATGGATTGGTGGGAAAGTGAGAAATGTTCTACTGCTACAAATTTGGTGAGAAATCATTTCAATTAATGCCTTTTTTCTAAACTAATTGAGTCTTCTGGCTAATCACAGCTCATGAACTATGGTTCTGAGTAATTTTAGATCCACTGAAGATCTTGAATCTGGGGCAGCTTTTCTAGAGGATTTGAGACACAAATTGAAGGAATTCTCAGGTGCCAAAACTATGAAAAAGCAGGGGAAAGGATGAGCTCTAATCAAAATGGAGGAGAGAGAGAAAAAGGAAAACTGGGGATTAAAAATCATCTGTCTCTCACCGTTACATTCAATTAGTTGTTGAATGATATTGATTCTACCACTAAATCATTTATTTTCATCTTTTCCTTCTTTTATCCTCCTCTCTACAATAACTGAAACCACCCTAGCTCAGCAACATTCTCATGTGACTTATTATAATAGTCTCTTATTTGGTCTCACCCCCTTCAATCCATCTTTCACAATGTTATTATCCTAATGCAAGTCTAATCAAGTCATTCACCTATCACAAGTCAAAAACCCATTGCTTATGGAATAAGACAGAAGCTACATATATCTGACACATAAGGACTTCCATAGTCTGCTTCAAATCTACCTTTTCAGATCAATTAAGTACCATTACTTTTCAGCTAAAAAACAAAACAAAACAAACAAAACAAAACAAAACAAAAAAACAACCCTAATCTTTTCCTGAATGAGACTCTTCATCATCCACCTCCATGGATTTGTATAAACTAGCTTATGCATTGCCCAGGATCTTAGATCTAGACTTGGCAGGGACTTCAATGCCTAATAGTCCAACCGTCCCATTTAATGGGTGAAAATATTGAGACCCAGAGAGGTTAAGTTAAGGAGATCAGTATAGGGTCATACAGGTAATAAGCATTAAGGGTGGGATGTTTCTGGATCTTCTGAATGCAAGTCTGGTATTGTTCTTCCCATTCAATTGTGCTACTTAAAACAAACTTCCCATCCCTTACCCTCTCGTTGAAATCTTTTTCTTACTTCAAGACTCAGCTCAGATAGCCTCTTCTCCGAGTAATCATCTCCTGATTCCAAAAGCTAAAAGTGATCCTCAAATGTCTCATCTGTTTGATTTGCCCTGTGAGCCTATCCCAACATCCTGCTAAATTGCAAGGTCTTTGAGGACAAAGAATGTGGTCTTTCCCCCCATTTTTATATTTTCTCTCCTCCACCACAATTCTCAGCAAATAGTAGGTGCTTGAGAGATATTTATTAAATACCATCTGGATAGAATTGCAGAGCCCCTGCTGACTCTACCCCAAGTGAGAGCTGACCTCTCTTTGGCAGAAATGTCACAGCTACAGAAAGCAAAGTGAGCCTGTAGCCTGGGATTCAAACATGAGCAGCTGCAAGCATTATTTTTGTTGAAAACAAAAGTTAGAAACTAAAACATGATAAAAAATGTTCCTGGCTCAAGGAAGGACAAGGGATGGGACTGATACTCTTAGAAAAACATGCCTCTGAAAGGTGGGTCTCCTTTATAGCCTTTTTTTTTTTTTTTTGGAAAAAGATGAGAAGGAAGATGGGTGGAGAGTCACTGGCCAAACCCTTATCCTTTTGTATGATCTAGAAGGACCAGCAGAGGGTAGCTATAAGCAGAGTGGAGTGACCTCCAAGCTCTTTAGGGAAACTGTTTCTTCCTTTCTAGTAGGGGTTTGTAAAAACTAGAAGCTTCTGACCACTGCCTGGACATGTATGTGCCTAACTCCTAATATCTTGGAACAAGAAAGACCTGGACTGAATTCCATCTCCAATACTTAAAAGCTGTGTGACTCATTCAACCTCTCGGAGGTTCTGTTTGTTCATCTGCAAAATGGGAATAATAGTCATACAGAGTTGTTGTAAGGGTCAAATGAGATAATGCACGTCAAACATTTTGTAAGCCTTAGAGCCCTATATAAATGTTGGCTATTTATTATTACGCATACCGAATAGAGGGCGGGCTTGGAGTCCAAAAGACTGAGTCAAGTCCTTTTGCTATTTACTATCTATATGACTCAGTCTTAAAGTTTCCCTAGGCAATTCTTTAAGAGATACAGTTCCCATGACTTGTTTCAAAGTAGCCAGATGTGGAGTCAGGAAGACCCATATTCAAATCCTCAGATGTCTACTAGTTATTGGGACCCAGAGCAAGTTGCCTCAATTTCCCCATCTGAGATACACACTGAGGACGTTTTATTTCACTACCTTAACCTTTTAAATCTCTCCCATAGGTCTAAGCTCTTCCAAAGG
This sequence comes from Myrmecobius fasciatus, assembly GCA_023553655.1. Classification (NCBI taxonomy): domain Eukaryota; kingdom Metazoa; phylum Chordata; class Mammalia; order Dasyuromorphia; family Myrmecobiidae; genus Myrmecobius; species Myrmecobius fasciatus. Next base: position 35,426 of record JAJPUD010009007.1, read on the forward strand.
GGATCTGGGCAGAATAGATTCTAGTAATCATCATCCATAAAGAATGTGCTTTTGGTTGGTAGAAAGGTTCACACTAATTCCCTCAGTGATGCAGTGGATGGAGCTCTCCACCAAGAGTCAGGAAAATCTGAGTTCAAATTTGACCAAAGATACTAGTTCTAGACATACCATTAAATCTCTCTCTGCCTCGATTTCCTCAATTAAAAAATAAGGATAATAATAGCATCTACTCCACAGGGATATGCGTTACAAATAAGATCATTTGTAAAATACTTCATCCAGTTGGTAGGCACTTCATAAATAATTTTTCCTTTCTCCTACTCTGAAACAAGCACCACAATTTTAAAAAATGGACATGGTCATGACTTAGAACTTTCTGGAATTTTAGGGAAGTGAACGAGAGCTCACAAGTATGGCAGGAATAAAGGGCAATAGGGTGGGTAGAGCTGAATTCAGACCCACAAAGGAAAAGATGCCAAGCCAGGCTATGGTACTCCTCCTGCCAAGAATCCCGCTTAAACACTGGGCTGGGTGAGTTGATGAGATTTTTGTTTGACCACCACTTTTGTCACTGGGGGATATTGGGAGAGACCTTTGTATCACTCTACACCCTTACCCTATTCCCTAAGGACTGAAGGAATGCAAGGAGACTTCCCTTTTTCCCCACACAAAGAATGTGGGAAGAGAGAGAGAGAGAGAGAGTAAGTTAGCTCAGTGGAAGGTGGAGAGTTTGCACATTTTGCTTAAATTTCATGTATATTCAAATTGCAATGGTCCCTGTCTTCTGTGTCTCACTCCACTGGGTGCAAGGGAAGAAAGACTAAGAGTAAACTTCTCTAAGAGATAAAAGTAGCAATTCTATCTTTTAACATTTTCTGAATTAATTCTAGATCCTGAACTCAGGAAGGAGTGGCTTCTGCAGACAAAGTGGTAAATGCTACTTTGGGTCCAAGAAAGTGAAAATGAAAAAGGGACTTGTCACCATTAAGGAAAAGGGTTTTAGTAGCCCAAGCTTTGAGAGCCACCTGGTGGCCATAGAAGAAAATAGTGACAAGGATAGTAATTAATACTAATGATGATGATGATATGTATAGGTATATAGAATTTTAAGGAGGCAGCTAGGTAGCTCAATGGATAGAGACCTACATTCAAGTCTGGACACAGATACTTATTAGGTGGACAAGTCTGGGTGCCTTAATTCACTGGAGAAGGAAATGGCAAACTCAGTATCTTTACTAAGAAAACCTTATGGGGCACAAAAAGTCAGATGTGACTGGATGGAATAACAGCAACAAATGATGATTAGTGTGAGTATAAAGTTTGCAAAGTGATTTATTGAATTTATTTTCATTTGCTCCTAACAACATTATGAGATAGAGTTATTATCAATCCCATTTTACAGATAGACAGTGAGGCACAGATTCATTGACTTGCCCACAGTAACACAGTCAATAAAGCATTTATTAAGAGCCTATGGTTTGCTAACTAGTAAATGTCCAAAAGAGTATTTGGATTCAGGTTTTCCTGACTGTAAATACAATATAATTCATTGTGCCACAATGTATTTTAGAGAAGGGAGTGCTAGAGGAAGACCTCAGACACTTATCGGTTGTGTGATTGTCATTTAAACTTTCCTGTTTTGATTTCCTTATCTACAAAATAAGGATGATAAAAGCACCCATCTCCCTTAGGGTGGTGGTGAGGATAAATATTAATTTGCAAAGCACTTTGCAAATCTTAAACCACTGTTTAAATGCTAGCTATCCTTATCATTACTATAATTGATGCAATGGTTGCTTTCTTTCATGTTTAAAGAAGGCAGTACAAATTGAGTCAAAACTTAACACAAATATCACATTTGCAAGATACAGATGAGGAGAATGAGAGGTTTTTATGATGACCAAATGGGGTTTTATTTTGTGAAACAGATGCAAACATTTAAGTGCATTTTGAATGAGGGCTATGATCATTAGTGGCAAGAGTTTTCCAAAACGGGAATTCCACAGACAAAGGAAATCATAGGTCTGAAGAAAAAAGAAAAGAAAGAAAGAAAGAAATAGAGAGAGAGGGAGAGGGAGAGAAGAAGGAAGGAAGGAAGGAAGGAAGGAAGGAAGGAAGGAAG
>JAJPUD010009007.1:37647-74152 GCA_023553655.1 Myrmecobius fasciatus
GAAAGAAGAAAGAAAGAAAGAAAGAAAGAAAGAAAGAAAGAAAGAAAGAAAGAAAGAAAGAAAGAAAGAAAGAAAGAAAGAAAGAGAAAGAAAGAAAGAAAGAAAGAAAGAAAGAAAGAAAGAAAGAAAGAAAGAAAGAAAGAAAGAAAGAAAGAAAGAAAGAAAGAAAGAAAGAAAGAAAGAAGGAAAGAAAGAAAAGAAAGAAAGAAAGAAAGAAATGATTATTGTTGTTGGGCTGCACTTATACAAAAGAGAAAGAGGCAAGTGATCAAGCTAATTACTGAGTCTCTTAACTTGAAGTTTTCATGACCTTCTCTAGGGTTGCCAACCACAGCCCTGCCACACTTTAGTAGACAGTCATAGGAGATAGCTAAAGTGGCTTTCCCCTTGATCTGAGCTTTTTGAGCAAACCATGACTACAATTTACCATACCTGACTACTTGTCAGCATATTGTGTAGGAGATTACCTCAGATAGAGTTCTAGCCTCATGGCACCTGAATTCCTTTCCAACTTTGAGCCAAGGTATCACTTTCCCATCAGTCTCCTAACTCCCCTCAAGAGACTGAGATGCAGCTGACAGGAAGGAAGGAATAGCCTCAAGGAGCAGATCTAAGAATATGCCACCTGAGGATTTATGGGTTACTCTAGCAAAAAGAAAAATGCAGCCCTAGAAAGTCATCCTTCAAGACTGCCCTTAAAAGGAGACATCCCTCTCTTTTGCAATCAGAAGACTGTGCTCTATTGTTACTGAATGTGGGAAATATTTCTCTGTTATAAATACATGATGATTAGACTCTGGAAAATCATTCTCCCACAGGGCAATTGGCAAAAAAGGAGGGGGGGGATTCCCAATAACTTTAAAAAAGGAGTCCCTGGTGTGGAATTCCCCATGCTGGCTCAAAGAAGGGTTAGAAAAGATCCCATGACTAAAATTCTAAAAGGGAAAAATAGCCTAAGAGAAATGGAAAGTTTTCAAGAATGAAATTCTGAAGGCACAAGTACAGTTGGTTTCTCTGAGGAAATAAAGAGGGAACTGCTTAGAAACAAGATGGATATACCAAGAACTCATTGACCAACTTAGATTTTGCAAAAATCATGGGCAGAAGATGGAAGCCAGAACAGGCCTCTAAGGGCCAAAGGGGGCTTGGATCCTGTAACTGCAGTATCAGGAATGTTAAAGATCAGAAGAGGCAGGAACTGCCAATGAATGTGAAGAATTCCAAAAGATTTTTTAAAAAAGGGAGGCAATTGGAAGATTAAAGAAGGGGGACAGGCTCTTCCAGAAATAGAGAGGATAATGATAATAAATGATGAGCAAACAGGAATATTCAAACTCTTCTTTGGATTCTACACATCCTCACACCCACCCCAATCACATTTCCCCAAGGAGAACAAGAGTCTCTAAACTAGCAAATACATGTCAAAATAGTGAACAGGGAGGGGAAAGCCAAGCTAAGTGAGGAGATGATAAGAAATGGTCCAATCTTGTCATCCTTTTACTTAATGTACTCCAGTGGTTCCATATTAATTCTAGGATCCAATATAAAAATTCTCCATTTGGCATTCAGAGCCCTTCATAACCCTCCTACATTTCTAGTATTTTTATGCCCTTTTATTTTATTTTATTTTATCCAGAGACACCAGCATCTTTGGCTGTGCCACAAACAAGACACTCCCATTTCTCAGTTCTGGGCATTTTCTTTGGCTGGACCTCATGCCTGGAAGGTTCTCCCTTCTCATCTCTGCCTCCTGGCTTCTCTCAAGTCTCAGCTAAAATCCCACTTTCTCCAAGAAACCTTTCCCAATCCTTTTTAATTCTGGTATCTTCTTTCTATTAACTGTTTATCAGGTGAACAGCTTGTTTATATGCATCTGTTTAGTTGTTGCTTCCTCCATTATATGATGAGCTCTCTGAAGATGGGAATTGTCTTTTTGTTCTAATGTCTTTATATCTCCATCACTTAGCACAATGTCTGGCAAACAGAAGATACTTAATATGAGCTTATTGACTGACTAATTGAAAACTAACTGCCATCAGTGAATTTAAGTCATCTGGTCTAGACAAACTATATTTCAAAACTTCCTTGAGAATGGATACATGCTATAAGATTGGAGCAAGCAAATGTCTCCTTTGCAAAAGGGGAAAGAAGATGGGTTCTTCAAACAAGTTGGAGGCCTTAACTTTGATTACTAATAAAATGTTTGAATATAGTCTGAGAGAGATGTTGAAAGACTCAGGGTGGTATAATGGAAAGAGCATTGGATCTCTCAACCAGTCACTTCACCTCTAGCACCTCACTTTATTAATAAGGGGATTATAATACCTATATATAATTTCTATATCTCAGTGTTTTGGAAAGCATCAAATGTGAATAGATTTATATATGTATGTATATATGTAACACTACTATTGAAAGTGGAGTAGTCAGCACTTAAACTGGTAAATGGTGATTACTAGGAACCACCATGGGTTCATCAAGACCAGCCTCATTTCCTTTTTTATTCCCCAAGATTACTACATTCATCCTATTTCAATATCTAATCAGAATGTGGAGGTGGCTCTAAGGTATCCAGAGCACAAGTTCTGACAGGATTTACCAAGCTAGATGGAAAAGCTTCAAGTATAGCCATGGCTCTGAACTCTCATCCAAGGACCAGCCCAAAAAAGTTTGGAGAGGGTCATTCATTATCAACAGGTATGTCACCAAGCGATGAAGGTTTCAGTCACAGTAACTCATGAAACACATCCAATCCAATAAGCATTTATTAAGGGCCTGTTTTGTACAAGGCACTGTATTAAGATGGTAGGGATACAAAGATAAGACACAGAATAGTCTCTGCCCTCAAGGAGCTTACATTCTATGGAAAGCCCAAATATTAAGGTGCAGAGAAACCTTGATCTGCATTGGTATAAGAAGTGCCTCCATTAACAAAATCAACAAACCTTTATTAAATATCTTCTACATGGAAAGCATTACATTAGGCACTTGGAGAGATACAAAGTTTAGATAAGACATGGTCTTTGCCCCTGAAGAAGTTTATAAAAATCACCAATTGTTGGAAGCTTTGAAGTGCAAGAGGAATGTTATCAATTTCATATCTATTTTTTGGATAAGATAGAGAGATGGGAGTTGAACATAAGAGAGATAGGGATTAAGTGGTTGTAAGAATAGTGATTAATGATGAATTGCTTTCAGGTCAGTGAGGAGTAGCTAGTAGAGTCCCAGGAATGCATTCTTGGTCTTTCAACATTTTTATCAGTGATTGGAATGAAAGCAAGGATGGATGGATGATATGTAGCTAGGAGGGATATAATGGTTTTGACTACAAAATTAGTATCAAAAAAAAAAAAAAAAGAAAGAAAAAGAAAAGAAGAGCTTAACAGACTGGAATGATGAGCCAAGTCTGAAATATAATCCATGACAAAAGCTGGTAGAGAAAAATCTCTATTGTTTATTGGGTTCTCGGAGTCATTTCTGCCCTGCCAGTGACCTAAATCTGGTAAGGGTACACACAAAGCTTTACACCTGAGTTTTTAAAAAATCAGTAACATGGGTACAAAATGTTAACATAAGTTTGATACAAGCCAAGTGCAAAAACTGAATGGGATCTCAGGCTGCATTAATAAGAAACATAGCTACCAAAGTAAAGAAGCTGTCTCTGGTTGTACCACATCCAGATTAAACGTGTTTACTTCCAGGTATCCCATGTTGGGAGGGATATTGACAAGCCAGGGAGAAAATGGAAGAAGGTGGTCAAGTTGGAGAGGGGACAAGAAACCAAATGATTGAGGATTGGTTGAATGTTCAGGGCATATCCCACCTGGATCATGGAATTAAAGGTGGAATGGACCTCTAAGCTCAACTAGGCCAATTGACTCAAATACGTCTTTTTTTTTTTTTTTTTTTTCTTTTGTTAGGCAATTGGGTTAAATGATTTGCCCAGAGTCACACAGCTAGGAAGTGTTAAGTGTCTGAGGTCAAATTTGAACTCAGGTCCTCCTGACTCCAGAGTTAGTACTCTATCCACTATGCCATCTAGTTGCCCTCAAATTATAATTGAGGAAACTGAAACCCAGAAAAGTTGTCACTTGACCAAAGAGTCAAGAAATAGAAATTTTAGATAATATAGAGTAAAGAAAAAATCAAGGTCTTAGAAATAATAAGTGGCAGAGATAAGATTTGAATTCAGGTTACAGGATCATAGATTTAGAGCTGAGAGGAGCTTTAGAAATCATTAAATTCAAACCCTAAGTCTTCCAGGTCTAAATCTAACATTCCATTAAACCACACTGCTTCCCCACCATACTATACACTTTCTTCTGTAGAATAGAATACTTGGTTTGGCTGATATAGAGAATATTTCTCTTTATTAAATGTGAAGTATTACCACAAGGTAAAGGACCTGGCCTTGCTCTGCTTGGCTCCAGAGGACATAATAAGAAGTGATAGATGAAGGCTGCAGAGAGGATGATTTGAGCTCCAATATAAGGGAAAACTTCATAACTTCATAAAGCCAAAGTCAGATGGGCTGTCCTTGGAAGGAGGATTCCCATCACTAGAACTCCTCCAGCACAGGCTGAATGACCCTGGGGCATGCTGTTGAGGGGATTCTTGTTCAGGAATAGGCTGAATTAGGTGACTTCTCATATCCATTCCATTTCTCAGATTCTATGATTCTAACTAGAACATAGATATGCATAATGGGTAGTCATGGGAGTATGATGCACTCTTAGAAAACAGGATTATAGGATTTAGGGCAGGAAGGATCTGAGACATCAAGAAGTCAAACCCCACCCCACCCCCCATCTTACAGATGGAGGCACTGAGGTTCAGAGAGGTGATTTGTTGGAAGTTATACAACTGGGATTGGGGAAGGGGATGGGGAGAGAAACAGAGGAAGAAGTGAAAAATCCAGAAGGAAGGAGTCAGTTCCCATATGGAGATTTTCTTGAAAGTGGGCAGATCCCTTTGAAGATAAGGCTAAACTCAGAGTCATAACTAGGGTGGGGCAATAAAGGCTTATCTGAATTTAGAAAGCACCAAACTTAGAGGATCTGACAGTGTTTGCAACCCTCTGGCAACATGGAAACCACAGGGTTTAGGAACTCGCTAACAAGAATAAGTGGTTAAAATGAGAAACTGCCAGATGGCAGGAAAGGGTGAGTAATTCTTACTGACTGCTCTCCCTATCCTCCCAATCCCTTTGATGCAGTCTCCCCAGGAACAGCCCTGACCTAGGATCCTAAGTTTCTATCTTGTTCTACTGGACAGTGTGGTGCAGTGGGTGAATTTTTAGTGGGAGAAATTTTAAATCCTGACTGTCATTTTCTACCTATGTGACCACTTAACTTCTCTGGTCTTGGTTTCCTCATCTGTAAAAGTGAGAAGGACTTGGAATAGATGGTCTCTGAGGTCCCTTCCAGCTCCATCTCTGTGTGTGAACTGTTTTCCCCAACTAAAGTTGGCTTTCAGAATGCTTGCCTCAGGCATGGCTTTGCACTCCTTGCTCCAGGCACAAAAATTCCTAGTTACAACCCTGGTTAATCTATTTTGAGAATGTAAGTCTGTAATGATCATGTATTAGGGAGAAAAAACAACATTTCTCTGTGGCCTCCTGAGTCATCAGAGTAGAAGTGCAGAAATGGGTGAATCCAGCAGGTCCAGATCCAGGAAAAAATATCTATTGTTTTTTGGGTTCTTGGAGACATTTCTGCCCCTCCAGGAACCTAAAAGCTGGAGGTATCCCCTAAGGCAGGAAGCAGGAATTGAGTGAGTGATCTGAAGGGCTTTGAATCAGGATGAGCCAGAAGCCCTGGTTCTGCCACTTGAGATAACCATCTTGAAGGACCAATTACAGGTAAAGATTGTGCCTGCTGTCAAAGACATGGAGCTGCTAAAGTGTGTGTGGGGGTGGGGGGGGGAAGAGAAGGCAAAGATAAGGGGGAAACAAATGGCCTGAGGCTCTGCTTCTAGAAGGAAAGGTGGAGAGTAGCTTGTGGATTAGATGGTTCCGATTTTTGAAGGGATGGGAACACTCTTTATGTCCAATCCATTGACTGAGTTTCCTCTTAGTTAAGATGAGAGGGAAGTAGCCAGCAAAGACAGCCAGATAGCATAATGAACACAGTACTGGACTTGAAATCAGGAAGCCCTGAGTTCTAATCCTGCCACGGACACTTATTTGCTATGTTACTCCCAGCAAGTCACTAAACTTCTGTGACTATATTAATCTGAAGGGCAGGGTTGGATTTGATGATCTCTAAGCTCCCTTCTAGCCCTAAATTTTGATTCTATGAATTAAACAGGAAAGTGGACAGCATGACTATAAACAACAGGAGAACTTCTGATTGACTGAGAATGAATATGGGATTAAAGACTTGACTGAGAAGCTACATCCATTTGGTGATTGGGGGTAGAGAGAGAGACAGAGACAGACAAGAAACAGAGACAGAGACAGAGATAGAAAGGGTATGGGCATTCTGGAGTAGATGATTAAATTATTTTCTCCTGGGGTCATGAAGAAGCTACAAGCTGAGATATTCCTCCCTACAGTATAATCCCCAGAACTGAATACATAATTTAAATGTGGTCTAACCCAAGGTAGGAGGCAATAGATGCTCTTCTTCATTACTTTGGACATTATGCTTTTAGGAACTCAACCTTAGCTCATCTTCACTGTTAGGTTGCCCATCCACATTGTCAACTAATACTGAACTAATAGTCAAATAAGGGAAAAGTTAGTCTTGAGAAACTAAACTGATGTTTTTTTTCAGATATATGGAGTACTTTTATTTTATTTATTGGTCTTTATCTCATCCTGGTATACTATTTTTAAATCTTTTTCCTTAAGAATTAATGCACCCTTGGGGCAGCTAGGTGGAGCAGTGAAGAGGGCATGGGCTCTCAGGAGGACCTCAGTTCAATCTTACCTCAAACACTTTCTAGATATGTGATCCTAGCCAAATCTCTTAACCCTGATTGCCTCAAAAAAAAAAATGTACTCTTGTTGTTTGGAAGGTGCAGAGGTGAGCCTTGAGCATCCCACTATGATGACAACTGAAGGAGAAGGGGAAAAGTAATTAGGGATCAGATGCGATTTTCATGTGTGGTCAGTCTTTGAATCTAAGGAACCAAATAAATTCAGGGGCCATGAAGGTCCAGGCTTCAGAATGAGTTTTAAGAATCAGGGAAAACCCTAAAAAGTAGCAAATGGCAGTAGCCCTGAGGCTGAACACAAAGTCCTTTAACTAGATGGATCTCAAGAGGAGCTGGAATCTCCAAGGAGCTGACCCTGATCAGTAAGTCCTACAGCCCAGCACTAATCCTATAGAGTGGCCCATAAACTTGGCTAGCCCAGCCCTGCCCAGCCAATCTGGGGTCTGACCTTATCGACATTGTCATCAGATGCCAGGGAACTGTGGACTTGGGCATTTCTGTGCTTTTGGCTGCTTCCATTTTCCTGTAGTTAAAGAATTACAGAATGTCACAGCTAGAAGAGGTCTAAGATATTAGCTAATCCATTTTATAGATGAAGAAACTGAGGCCTCAAGAAGGGAAGTGACTGATTACTAGTCATGTTTTTCTCCCAAGATAGGAAGCTGGGATAGCTATGAGTGCTGATGCTGATTTTTTTTTTTTTTTAAGGATGAGAGTGGGTGGAAACCCCTAAAACTAGGACCTAGAGAATCCTACTTCACTGAGAATGGTGACATCAGACAAGAACTCCCTAAATCTCTTTCCTTCTTTCTCCTAAAGTTTTGTGCCTTATCATCCACGCTCTCCTCCTCCTCCTGAAAACAGATGGAAAGTTATTCCTACTACTGGTTAAAATCAAGAATCTTTCTACCCTCACCCTCAATGAGTCATTGTGGAGCCATGAAAAGAATTCTGGATTTGGATTCCAATTCTGGTTCTGCTAATAACTATAGCACTTTGTGATCTTGGACAAATCATTTTACCTCTCTAGGCCACAGTACCTTTTTAGTAAAATGAGGAGGCTGTACTCTCTAAGGTCTTAGGATTTCATTTCTTCCAGACTTCTGAAGGATTTGTTCCAGCACTTATTCCATAATGTACATGTCTTTTCAATCTCTCCTTCCCTACTGTTTCCTTTTCATCAATCTGCAAATGTGCTCAGATCTTCTCAATCTTTCCCATCTATCATACTATTACCTTCCCCCCACCCCAGCTACTCCTAAACTTGAGAAAGTTACCTTTATTTCAATACTATTCACTCTCTCATCCAAGCCTTTGCTCTCTAGCTTTCATTCTCACAACTCTATTGACACTCTGTTCTTTTTGCAAAGTCATCAAATCCTAATGCCTCTTTTTTTCAGTTTTCATCTTCCTTGGCACCTCTTCATCCTTTGCCCACTCCTTTCTGATGTATATTCTCTCCTTCTTTGGATTTAGAGATACCTTCTTCACCTGATTCTCTTGCTACCTTTCTAACTGCTCCTTCCCTCCCATCATGACTCTCATTTGCTGATACCTCATCTTCCTGATTCCTTACAGATGGCATTGCCCAAAGGTCTATCTTCAGCTCTTTATTATCTTAACACTTTATCTTGACAACCTTACTCCACTCCTATAGCTTTAGCTCCCACTTCTATAAAGATAACCCCCAAATCTATATTTCTACTCAACCTCTTCTATGTTCTAGACCTCAATTTCCAGTGGTCCACCAGATATTCCCACATTGATCACCCATTGCCATCTCAAACTCAACTGAGCCCAAAGTTCATTATCTTTTCCCCTTAAACTGGCTTATCTCTCAGGCATTCCACCCTCCACTGAGCATTTCATGCTCAAAACCTTTAAGTTAGCTTGAAATCTCCTATCTTCCTTATCACTAACATCCAGTAAGTTAACAGTGTATCAATTCCATCTCCAACACATCTGGCCCTTCCTCCTTTTTCCTCATCCACCTTCCTGAAAATAATAGTAATCTTCTTAAAGGATTAACTGTCTTGGCTTTCTTTTTCCTAAAAATTATTGTTCAAACTTCTGCCAAACATACTTGAAGTTATGTCCATCCTCTGCTCAAAAATCATACGTGGCTCTCTAGTGCTTTCCAAGTATAGGTCATTTTCCTTTGCCTGGCATTCAAGGTTCTGTTCCATCTGGCACCACCCTGTCTTTTTAGCCTTCTTTCTTATTATTCTCCTATATGCATCCACTGTACCTGCTCAACATGCCTTTGCTCATATTCATTTTGCTTGGAATTCCTTCTTCACCAGTTTAATTTTTTTTTCTCAGACAATTGGGGTAAGTGACTTGCCCAGAATCACACAGCTAGGAAGTGTTAAGTGTCTGAGGCCAGATTTGAACTGACTTCAGGGCTGGTGCTCTATCCACTGTGCCACCTAACTGCCTCCACCAATTTAATTCTTACGTGTTATTTAACGCACAATTCAAATGAATCTCCTTTGAGTTCCCTAGCCAGTGACAATCTCCCTCTTCCAAGTTCGCATGGTACTTTGTTTTGTACCTCCCTGAAAAATTAAAGTGTATACCATATTGTATTTTACTATGTGCCCATGTCATCCTCCCAAAAAACTCTAGACTCTCTAAAAGCAGAGTTAATCTTTTCTTTACCTTATAACCTTTCCAATACCCAGGCCAGCACTTTGCACATTTTTGATTCCTAATACATATTGGTTGAATGAATGAACAAAAGAATTAATGGAGTCTTCAGCCCCAGTGTGCAAGGAGTCCCAGGGCTTGGTTATCAAGGTCCTGTGATGATCCTAGCTAAGAGTACTGAATGGTTGAAGGGCACCTAGGGAGGTCAGTGGCTGAATCACATAAGAATTTGACCTTTTAAAGGGAACCCAAAGCAGGTAGAGAGAGAAGAAGGGGGAAAAATGTCTTTAAGTCAGAATCCCCTTACACCTTGTTGGACAGTTCCAGTTCCTCCAGGTTACAGCTACCCTGAGCCTACTGCTACTCCTTCATCTAGTTTAAGACATCAGGGATGACCATATTAATATCACCTGGCATGGCCAAGCCTTCCACTGTGCTACCCATCAGTTAATTTTCCATTCCCTAGAACTACAGGCATAGTGAGCTCTGTATACATATGTGCTAAGAGGGATGGGGGGAGACAGGGTAGACTCTGGGCACAAAAGGGGGGAGAACGTTTCCATCTCTGGATTTAAGAGAACAAAAGGAAGCCAGGTGGCTAGAGTGGGAGAAAAGTAAGAACAGGATTTAGCTAGAAAAAGAAAACTTGGATCAGAAAAAGAAGAGCCTGGAGAAACACAAGCTTTCTTGCAGTACAAAGAATGCAAGAAAATAATCTTAAAAGTGGGGAGTGCAAAAGGAATGTGGAATGAGGCAGGGCTGGCTCCACCTTAGGGAAGGGCACTGGCTTCCAAAGCTGTCTTCATCTTCATCTCTCACCCTCACTTCCCAAAATAGGAATGTTTGTACTCAAAATACGGACTAGGAAAAAAAAAAAAGCACAGTACTCAAGCTTCTTGATACCTGCCTCCTAGTCCTGGGTCTACCACTAACACCCTGAGTGATCTTCAGCAAATTATGTTCCCTCTAGGAGTCTTAGTTCCTTTATCTGTAAATCTTCGGATTGTCTGATCTGCTGAGATAGGACCCATTGAAATGGAATGATCGCCTGAGAGAGAATTGTTGGAGAAGGTAATAAATCACCTGGACACTTGATAGGCCTGGAATCCCCATTCCTCTTTGACTTATTCGCTCACTTCTTTCTATTCTTGTTTCTTCTCCCCTACCTCAACCAGTTCCTTCTTTTCCCCTTCCTTGTCACCCATTCCCCTGTCTCCTTTCCTTCCTTCCTACACATGTATCTCCTCCTCATCAGTTCTTTTTTCTTCCCTGTGAGTCTTACTATCCTTTACTTGCTTCAAACCTGATTTTTACCTTTCAGTGCTTGCTGTTCCTTGATTATGAAACTCTTCATTCTGGGCTTCTTTCCCTTCTCCTGAGCTCCTTGACACTCATTCTAAGAACCACTGATTCATGTTGGACGTCATAAACCTTTGGGTGTGGAAGCCCTCTAATAGCCAAAATAACTATGATAAGAACTTTATCCCAAAGTACAGAAAATTAGATGATATTAGCAATTCTCCTGGAGCAATTTTTAGAAACTGAGTTTAGTCAGAATAATTAGTTAAAATTTGAAACTTCTGATTAGCATGTTTCCTCCCCTCAGACAGCCCTTAACCAGGTGAGCTTTTTCCTGATCTGACTCCACCCACCAGCCAGTGGGAGCAATAGCTATGAAGATAATCCAGCATCTCCACCCCACCTTTGGCTCATGTACAGAAAGGATCTAGTTCTGGCTCTGTCTATAAAGTTTGAATCTGGATGGGGTAGGATCCTAGACTTAGACCTATGGGGCTTAGATTCCCTCCTTTGACAGATAAGAAAACTGAGGCACAAAGTGACTTGCTCAGCTAGTAAACACTTGAGATGAAATTGGAACAGGTCTTTTGACTCCAGGGAGGTCTATTATTCTATGCTGTACATCCATCCCTCTCTTAGAGATGCAGTCAATGAAGATTACTCTCTTTTTGTCTTCCTACAACCTGCTTCTGTAGGAAGGGAACTGATGAGCAAGATGCTCTGCAGGGACCCATATGGAGACCCCAAACATTCTCCCTCACTGGCCATTGGGGCAGATCACGTTCCCTCCCTGAAGACTTTTCAACTTGATCTCTCCACAGGTTCCCCTTCCCTCTCCAATCTGCTGAAGCTCTCACCTCTCTGTTAAATTCTCTACCAGGGATACTACCTACTCACCTCCCCTGGATGATATGCCTTTACACTGGATAACAAAACTAGAAGATACCTTAAATGTCATCTAGAAAGCCATGGTTTCTCTCTTATTTTACAGAAGAGGAAACTGAAACCCAGAGAGATGAAGTTACTTGGCTGAGGTCACACAAGCAGGAAAAATAAGCTTTGAACTCAGGTCCTCTTAGTCAAAATACAGCACTCCTTTCACCATAGCAGTCTCCTGAGAGGTGAAGAACTTTGGGCTAAAAAAAAAAAAAAACTTAATAGGGGCTATAGAGGGTTTAAAAAATTACCTTCCTTCAATTGCAAAATAGAAGTTGGGGTTAAATCTTTTGCCTGACAGTAGATATAAATTTTCATCTGAAAAAGATCTGGGAGGTTTAGCTCATTAAAAGCACAGTATGAGTTTGGAAGACAAGGTTTTGCAGAGATGAATGCTGAAAACTATCTTTGTATGTATTTGGAAAGATAAAATACTATTGAAAAAATCCAAGTATGAGTCATTTAGTGTTAATAGGGCAGTCCAATGTCATTAAGGAGCATTAAGGAGGCTTAGAGTTGAGAACTCTCGTTTAGCTATACTCTGCTGGTTATTCTCTTCGGTACTGGATGTTTTATTTTAGTAAGGGCATCATTGATAAGCTGAAGAATTTCCAGAGGATATTAACCAGGAAATATGCCATCTGAGGATCACCTGAAGAATTGGGGAAGAGGGTGTTTATGACTGAGAAGAGAAGGCTTTTCCAGGGCAGGGAGGTACCTGAACTCAAGTATTTCAAAAGGCTGTCATGTAGAAGAGAAAGAATAGACCTATTCTGCTTGGTAGAATTGGGACCACTGGGTGGGCAACACCCTCATCAGAGGTCTTCAAATGAAGATCAGACTTGTTAAGGACTCTAGGGAGGGTTTTTTGGGGGGGGGGATAGACTAGATGGCTTTGAAGTTCTTTACAACTCTGAGATTCTAGGGTGATATTTCCTCCCTTTCCTGCCTTGGGTGCCATGACATCCAGCATTCAAAGGCCTTGGAGGGTAAGATACCTGATCAGAGCTTACAGACTTCATCACATCTACTATTTAAACACTTGGAGTTTTCAGGTTCCTTTGTTTCCCACTGTGCTTCCAGAGTGTTCAGGTACTAATAGCCACACCTTCAGGCTGGGTATCAAGAGAGTGTAGGAAGTTCTTTGTTCTGAGTGTAAGGTGGGCAGAGATGGCATGGGCCGAAATCACAAGACTTAGGAGCAGACACAGAGCCCGGCTGGGCTCAGCTCAGATCAGTCTTCCATTCTATTAGTAAATGTTTATTAAACCTGGCCCTGAGCTAGGAGCTTGCAGAGGATGCTGAGAAGTACAAGACATAGTCCCTGCCCTCAAGGAGCTTACATTCTTTTGAAGAGGAAAAGACCCTCATAAAAGAAACAGTTAAGTAACAATACAGTCAGGTTACAAAGGCCCAAATGACAAGGCTGCTGATGTTCAGGGGAGGGGAGAACTCTGTGGACTGGAACATTCCAAGAAGACTTTATGGAAGAAGTGGTATTTCAGTTAGACCTTGAGGGCTGCCTTTCCTTTCCTCCCCAGCTCTTCAATATCTTTCTATATAGATTTAAACAAGCAAAAAAAAAAAAAAAAAAAGGGAGGGGAAGGGGCTGGCAAACTCAGGGGACCAGCCTGGCAGGGGTGGGCAATGTGAATTTGGAAAGAAAGGTAAATGGGGACCACACTGAAGCACAATAGATTGAGAAATTTGGGCTGCATAGGACTGGACTATGACTCCCAAAGAGCCCTTCAGAATTTAAATTTATGATCCTATAATTTGACCTCTAGGCACTGGAGGGCAGGGGCAGGCAATGGAAAGGATGATGTATTATCATTGTGTATAGAGTGCTTTGTATATAGCCTATACAAAATGGATAGGTTAGGGAGGAGACCAGGATCAAGATTGGAGCCAGTTGAGGAAGGGATCGAATAAGTGACACTTTAGAAGGAGCCCTTTGCAGTTTCATGTGTATTGTAATCATGTCTGTTTTGTAGTAGGTTTAAAAGATTCCCTCATGTATGCTCTATGCAAATATAAGTTGAAAATATTAATTATTGTAACCTGGAAGTTGTTCTATTTCCCTGCTCAAAGACAAGAAGCCTCATGAGGGCAGACAGTATATATTTATTTGTAGTTTATTCCTATAGTGTCCATATTTGTTGGTGGTGATGGAATCATGGTGAGAGAGAGACTGGTAGAGATTCAGGGCCACTTGAGTTCCAGGGAGTAGACTCCAGAACTGAAAATATTCATCTGGGAAAGGCGCTTTCCAAGGAATTGTGGTCCATCTTGGGATTCGGGAAAGAGAGGTTGGCTAATGCTCACAGGAGCATAAAATCAGGGGTTGGAGGTAAATAGAAATCTAACTAGAGGGGATTTAGCCTCCAAAAACTCCTGGGTCAATGAATGTTTTATCACTATACATTATCTTATATCTATCTGGGTCTAAAGACAAAACAGAAGATAAATTTAGCCCTGGTGTGGTAAGTTGTGGTCCAACCCTTTTCTATTTCTGTGACTTTTAAAAGAGGGATCAAATATGGCATCTGGGACTTACTCTCTGTGACCTTGGGCAAGTAAAAAGTGGTAAAGGGGTGGAACCAAATTCCTTTCTAGCACCAACTATAGCTCCTTTAAAGCACAACTGAAATGCCATCCCCTCCACCAAGCCTTCTCTGATCCCCTAGGTCAGGGAAGACCTCCCTCTTGTTTCACCTTGTTCCGGTACCTATACAATCCAATAATTGAGTAATAGTGTATATTAGTTATACGTCTGTATCTTGCCCTTTCTAGAGCAAAAGCTCCATGAAGCTTAGAGACCATGTCTTATCTTAATGCTGAACCACAAACAGCCCCAGTCTTCTGAAAAAGATAAATTCTTCACTAAATGGGTGAATTGTTCAATGAAAAGGGAAGAGGGGGCTGGTGTGGAACCGGGGCTTTGCATCCTGATTGGGTCTCTGTGTACACCTGGGCAAAGCCATTGCTTCTTTTTCTTCTTTTTTTAAAGCCATTGCTTCTTAAATGGGATCAATACTACTTGGTTTACCTCCTTCATGGAGTTTTGCTTTCTTTCTTCTTTTTTTTTTTTTTTAATAAAGACCAAACAAGAAAAAGGGATGCTGATTCTCCAATAGTTAAGTGCTATATATACAAAGCACACTAATGATTATTATGATTGAGCTGTGCACCTGTGAATTATCTGCCTTTAAATACATTTCACCTCGATTGCCACCATTTCTGTAATGGAGGAAAGCTAGCCCTCCACGTGGCTGATTGAGGGGGTAACATATCTGAGTGAGCCAGTGCAGGAGTGGAAACGACAAAAGGGTCAAGCTGTGGTCCTGAGGGACAAAGCTCAATCCCACTGGTGCTGGTGTTTCCTGGCAGTGAGGTCAGGGAGCCTTCTAGAGAAGGCCTGAGTGGTTTTTTCACTTGGGCACTGTGGTATATACAGGATAGGAGACTGGCATTCAAATTGAATCTAAGGTTTAGAGCCTGGAAGGCTGGGATTGTTCAAAACCTGCCAGGATTTCCCAGGGCTCACAAGCTTCAAACTCTGGCTGGCACTCAAAGTCCCCTGCCTGGCCATACCCTCACTGTCCCACACCTGGGATGCTCTCTCCTCATCTCTACCTCCTGGCTTCCTATAAGTCCTAGATAAAAATCCTCCTGCTACAAGAAGCCCATTCTCAACCCCCTTAATTCTAGCCATCTCGCTCGGTTAGTCATTTCCATTTATCCTGCACATGACAAATAGCACACAACTGTTTACATATTGTGTCTCCCATTAGCCTCCGAGTGCCTCGAGAGCAGGGATTGGCTTTAACTTTCTTGGTATCCCCAGTGCTTAGCACAAGGCTTGGAACACATTAGGCACTTAATTAATGCTTGAAGATTTGACTGCAGCTCCAATCTAGTCTTCCACTAAGGCCGATTTCCTTCCTCACACCTGGCCATAAAGTATTAAGTAGAAAGAACAATGGTCTTGGAATTTTATTGGCATGGTCTTGGGTTCATATTCTAATTCTGACACTCACTTGGGTGAAGCTCAATAGTGCAATGTATTCAAAAATGAGTTTTTAGATTCAGGAAGACACAAGTTCAACTCTGGCCTCAGACACTTAATAGCTGTGTGACCCAGGGGCTATAGTCACTTAAGCCTGGTTGCCTCAGTTTCCTCATCTGTAAAATGGGTTAATACCAGCACCTCCCTCCCAGGGTTATTGCAGAATCAGAGGAAATAATAATGAGAAAGGACTTAACCCAGTAGCACTAAATAAATGTTAGCTACTGCCATTATTACTACTACAATTACCTATTTGCTGGATAACTGAGTGATTCTTTTAACCTTTTTAAATCCAATTTCTTTATCTATATAAATGGGGGCACTACCCCATCTTATCTATATTTGCAAGAAAAAGTACTTTATAACCTTAGAATATTAGAGAAAGGTAAGTTATATTACTCCAGTTCTTTACTCCATCTTCTCCATATTTGTAAGAAAAAGTACTTTATAACTTTAAAATATTAGAGAAAGGTGTTATTACTCCAGTCCTTTACCCCATCTTATCTGTATTTGTAAGAAAAAGTACTTTATAACCCTAGAATATTAGAGAAAGGTCCTTTACTCGGATTACCTCTTTAAGCCCCAACATAGCCTCTCCTTTTTTTTTATCCATTACCACTTTCTACTCATTACTCAAGGCTGTCATCTTCCACAAAGTCTTCCTACAAACATCCCACTCCTGTTCCCCATTCCCACTGAGGTGCTGGAAGTTTATTCCAGCCCTGACACATCTGTACTTTCATCAGGCACCTAGAACTCGGTCTGATGTTCATATTAATTCCTTCTCCTGTTTCTCTCTCTCTCATCTCCCCAACTCTACTGTGGGGTTCCCTGGGTCGGGTCTGGGACTTCCATTTCTTTCTTTTTTCTCTCTTTCAATCTCCTGGACTTGTGTTCTCCATCACTCACTACATCCTCCTTAACTATCCCAGGTTGTGTGAGCCTGATGAGAAGCAGTTGAGGGTGGCTTCATGGAGACCAATGACAGGGGGTTTCCATGAGTCCAATGGAGACCAATGCAAAGATTGGAATATCAATGGAGGGGTTTGAGATGAGCAGAGTGGAAGCCACTGGGATGGAAGTGGGAAAATCTGAAGGAAGGGACCAGTGGAAGGTGCTGAGGCTGGGTCCAAGGGGAGTTGGGAGATGCTAATGGAGAGTAGTTCCAACGTGGATTACAACCGTTAGCCGCTGGGCTGTGTTTGAGCAGGTACATCCAACTCCTTCCCCTCTCCTAGTCTAGATGCGAGGTGGTCATTGTCATGGAGATGTCAGGCAGGGAGCTTACACACACACAGCTGGCCACATATGGAGGTCTCTGTCAGACTTTTAGCTGGGCTCTCTTCCCTTGGGTGCTGTGTCCTTGCCCATAGCCCAGGGCCTGGGTGCTATCCCCCTGCCACCCATTCCTCTGGAATTTTCTCAGGAATCCTGTTCCTAGTCTCAGCTCTTGCTTCTTTGAGGTCAGAGACATTTCCAGCTTTTTCTCAGCCCCCTTGTTTCTCAGCCCCCCAGCTCTTTCTCCTTGCTGTGGCTTTGAGTGCCCAGCTCTGGAGCCCAAAGAAGGGGACTCCCAGCACTGGCCAGTTTCCAGGTTCCATTTTTGGATCTGGGCTCTGGCTCAGTGCTACACTTCCCTCCCAATTCTGTCCAACTCCTCTAGCCGCTAGACCCTACTGATTTCTCTTGGCTTTGAATCATCACTGAGATTCATCTTCAACTAATCTGTAGCAGCTAAGGCAAAGGCAGCAGGGAACCCTCCTACCTAGGCTAAGGTCTTGGACTTGGGCCCTGTGGAAGCAGGAGCCCCAAGCGTTTGCTGAATGAAGATGAATGAATGAATGAATGAATGGCTTTCTTCTGGCCAGGATCCTGTCCCACCTCCTCCTGGAGGCAGCCACCCCACCACCCCAAGGCCGCCCCAGGGTGAATGAAGAATAAGGCAGCAGGACTAGCAAGGAATCTCCTTTACTGGGGGCAGGTGGGGGCCACGGGGACCAACACCTTCTGTACAGTCTGTTTAGTGTTCTGCCCACAGCACTGTTGACTCCTCCTGACGGGGGGCCAAGGCAGGAGCCGGGGTGGAAACAACACCCCTTGGTTAGTAGAGCATGCAAAGTCCCAGCCCATGGCTTGGGAGGGAACAGGAGGAGAAACAGTAAAAGGCCTGAGACCCAGGCAGGCTGGACAGAGCTGCTCTCAGGAAGGAGCGTGGGGCAGGGGAGGAGGTGATCTTGGCTCTGAAGAAGTGATAGGAAGTCAATGGAACATGAGATGGTTGGATGGGGGGAGCTCAGCAGCCTGGAGCCATATTTTGGGGGCCAGGAGAGAGACCCTAGCGGAGCACTCCCAAGCCCTCCAGTCAGTGGCAGCTCTGGCTCCGGGCCAAAGGGAGCTGCTTCAAGGGGCCGGCGTTGTTTGGGGGAAGGAGGGGAAGGAAGGCCAAAGTTGGAGATGCTGCCATGGGCAACAGCTGGAAGGTTTGGGCCAAGGGATAAGGCCGAGTCTGATTCCTCAGGGTGTCCCCCAGGGTCACAGGGCTGCAGGCTCCGCGGGAGGGAAGAGGGGCCACTGGATCACACTACAACAGAGGCAGACACAGAGTGGTGTGAAATGAGAGGTGGGTGGTGGGGACAGTAGGAGAACACAGATGACGTGGCACGGCAGCTCAGGATGTAGCTATGGCAATGTGGGGGCCTTCCTAGTCCCTCCCTAGCCCCAGATGCTCAGCCAGTCAGGGTCCCTCCTGCTCTGTTCTAAGTCAAACCCAGCGGAGACCCTCAGGGCAGCAATGGGCAGGAAAGCTTCTTTCTTTACATTTCTCCTCCTAACATTTCCTGAAGTGACACAGCTTCTCCCCTTCGTCCCTTTCTTCAAGAACCTTAGCATAAGAGGCAGGGGAATAAGATGTGAGGAAGGTGGTGGCAAAGGGGAGCAGACAGGGCCCAGGAAAGATGGTGGCAGGAGGAAGGGGAGGTCAGTGGGAAGGGAAAGCAAGAGGGGGACGTGAAGGTCTGGAGAAGGTGGAGGGGGGAAGCAGAGGCGAAGCCCCGGGGAAGGTGTGCATGTAAGGAGTGGGGAGCAGGCGAAGGTTTGGGGGAGGAGTATAAAGCCCAGGAAAGGGAGAAGAAAAAGCTGAGCTGTGGAGGAGGAGAAAGAAACTGGGAAAGGGGGATAAAGAGAACAGGTTTGCAGAAGGTTAGGGAGAGGGTAGGATGGAGCGGGGCTCCCTGGAAGATGGGTAAGATAAAGGGAGGCAGGGCAGCAGTCAGACAGCCTTAGAGGATGGAGCAGGAAAGGGCGTGTGCATACAGAATGACCAGCTTCCCCCTCCTTCTCTCTGCCCTCGGCTGGGGGGTTCCTCATTCCCTCCCATCCCCAGGGCACAAAGGGGGCCGGGGCAGGGGGAGAAGGGACGTTACCTGGGTGGGATGGCCCAGTAGAGGAGCCTCCCATGAGCCTAGGCCTGGCCCTGGTGGGTTGATGTTGGAGCCCCAGTTCTCGTCTTCCCATGGGGAAGGGACTTCTCTGGGAAGGCTGGAGAGAGACAGCTGACAGAAGGAGAATAGGTTATCTCCAAGCCTCCAGGGAGGAGGAGGAGAGCAAGGGTGATCAATCCTTCCTTGAGGGGGGGGGCCAAAGAGGCCCTCCCCCCCGGCCCATCCACAACCACAGGTCAGCAGCCTTTGTCCCCTGGCCCAGCCCTGGGCTCCCGACTGGCCCGACACCGCCCCAAGAGCTCCCCTGAGGCAGGGCACTTCCCGGACACACCAAGAGGGCCGGCCCAGCCATGACCATTCCCTTCCCTCCCTCCCCACACACAAGTCCAGCCCCCACGGAAGCCGGGCAGGTGGAGCCTGGGTCGGGGCTAGGGCTGAGAGGCAGGCAGGAGAGGAGGCGGAGGAGTAAGTCCAACATGCACACGGCTCCTGCCCCATCCCGGCGGCATCTTGGCGGTGGTGGAGAGGCAGGCTGCCCTCACCTGCCCCAGGGGCAGGGAGGAGGGTCCAGGCAGCGGCTGCGGAGGGCACGATGGGACCCCCATGGCCTGAGGCAGGTGGAGGACACGGTGGTGGCTTGGCCCAGTTCTCCTCCTGGGGAACGGAGGAGCCCGAGAGGGGACAAGGGGGGCAGGACCGGGGGCAGCAGGCAAGAGGGCCCCGAGTCTGGGGGAGGTGAGAGCTGGCTCGGACCAAGTCCAAGGCGTCAGGCTTGTGGTGAAGTGGCTGCCAGCACAGATGGTCGGGAGAGTCTTAGAAGTGGGTGGCGAGGCAGGCAGAGAGAGAGGCCCACCTTGCTCCCCTCGATATACAAACTCTCAGAACAGCAAATATATATTAATATATTAGTCTAGTCTTTTTGGTTAAACTTTAGGCACCGCTTTGGAAGAAGAGTCTTTAAAAATTAAAAAAAAACAACAAAAAACAACAAAAAAATAAACCCAGGGCACTTAGCTGGCAGATCGATCACATGCAGAGTAAGAAGGGGCAGGGGAAGGGAGCGGAGGGGAAAGGGCAGGGCCGGGGGGGTTACGCCACAGCAGGCTGCGGCCCCCCCAGCGCTGCCCATTCCTCTGCTGCGTCCCACCCGCAGCTCCCACTCAGGCTGCCCCAATCCAAGGAGAGCTGGGTGGTCTCGGAGGCTTCACGAGGCCCCGAAGTGTATCGGCGGCCATAGCCCGACGAGGAGTAGGAGGAGGAAGAGAAGGTCATGGAGAAGCCGGAGCCAGTGGCGTCAAAGCTGCCCCGCCGAGAGCCGGCGCGGGAGCCGGTGCGGGAGCCCGCCCGGGAGCCCGAGGTGGAGCCGGAGCCACTGACGCTGTAGGGGCTGTAGTATCCCTTGCTGGACTGGGAAGAGGCTTCCAGCAGTCTCAGGCCCGTGCCCTCCTCGGTCATGCTCCGATCCATGGCGTCCTTGTAGGAGATCTTGAGCTTGGTCTTGGGGCAGGTGAGGTACTTGGAATAGGTGTTGACATCCCGCAGCTTCTGGGCGGTTCGGGCGTCGATGGTTCCCTTCTGCAGAGCCTCCTCCAGGGGCACCCGGGCGGGCGTGTCGGGCTCAATCAGGCCCCCCGTCAGGTACTGCACCTCCAGGAAGCGCTGCCCGGCCTCGTAGTAGAGCCAGCCCTTCTTCAGGGCTTGCGCCGCAGACATTTTCGTCTTGGTCCGCGGGTCCTCGAAACCGTAGAAAGCCTTCTGGGCCAAGTTGATCCTGTCCACCATGATCTTGTCCACCAGCCCCTTGTTGACAGCGTCAGTGACCGGGAACTTCTCGCCGGTGTTGGGGTCGATGATGCCCCCGGTGCAGGCCTGGGCCTCCAGCAGGCGCTGGCCGGTAATGTTGTCCACGAGGTTGCGGTGCATGGCCTCGGTGATGGACACTTTCTCCAGGGTGTCCGTGTCCAGAATCCCAGCCACCGGCCCCGTCTCCTCGGTGGGGTCCGTCCAGGAAGTGAGCTGAGTCCTGGAGACCGCCGGGCTGATGGGGTAAGAGGACGAGGAGCCCACCGAGGACGACCGCGAGCGGAAGCCGCTCATGTTGCCCGAGAGCATGTCGGCAAATTCGGTGATGGAGAGCGTGCCGGCCCGGTACTGGTCGAGCGCCGACTGGTCGATCAAGCTCTTGGAAATGGCATCGTCGATGTCATACTGCCGGCCGGAGCGGCGGTCGATGATCATGGACTTGACCACCCCGTCGGAGGAGGAGATGGTGATCTCCTCCCACTCGCACTCCTGCTCAGAGAGCTCCAGGTAGGTCTGGTGGTCGATGAGCCCCTTGCGGTAAGCCTCATACACGGACATCTCCTTGCCCGTCTCGGGATCCACGATCACCACACGCCGCTTGCGCACGGACGACTTGGAGGAGGTCTTCCTCTCCCGCTTCTTCTCCTTCAGGGGCAAGAGGCAGAGGCCGGTCTCGGGGTCCGTGATGCAGCGCTCCATCAGCTGCAGGTACGTGAGATTCTCCTCCGTGTTGGGGTCGAAGAAGCCCTTGGTGTCGTCCGAGGGGTCAGTGAGGATCTCGTTCATCTCCTCGTCGAAGAGCCCCCGCTTGTAGGCCACCTCCACGGGCAGTCGGTGGCTCTCCTCGGGGTCAATGATGCCCCCGGTGGCGATCTGCGCCTCCAGCAGACGGATGCCGTGGTCCTTCAGGATCAGGCCCTTCTTCATGGCCTGAAAGAGGGAGATGAGCTTCCCGGAGTAGGGGTCTTTGTACCCAATCACGGCCCGCTCGGCAGAGATCAGCTTGTCCTTGAACTCGGGGCCCACAATGCCCATGCGCACGGCCTCTTCCACCGTGAGCTTAAGCCCTTTGATGGGGTCGATGACATAGCCCGTGGCGGCCTGGGCTTCGAGGAGCTCGAAGGCCGTGCCGGGACGGATGATGCCTTTCTTCATGGCCTGGTAGACCGAGAGCCGCTCCTTGGTAGAGTCCACGAAGACGCCGGCGATGCAGCTGGTGCCCTCCAGGTACTTCTTCAGACTCTTGGAGACTTCCTCGATGGAAGTCAGCCCCTCCTGCAGCTGGAGGGCGGTCGCCTCGTCCATGACCTGGGAGCGGACCAGCTCCTCCACCGTGATCTGCTTGCGCAGGCCCCGGAAGGTCAGCTTTCGGGTGTCCGAGAGGGGGAGGAGCAGCTGGCCGCTGTTCTCATCTCGGCGGCACCGCTTGAGCAGCTGCGTGTAGCTGAGTTTCTCGTCGGTGGATGGGTCCACGTAGCTCCTGACCTCGCTCGGCTCCGACAGCTGATCGTAAGTATCTTTGTTGAGGTAACCGCGCTGGTACGCGATCTCCAGGGGGAGGTGGAAGCCCAGGCGGGGGTCGATGATGCCCCCCGTGGCTAGCTGCGCGTCCAGGAGCCTCAGCGCTTCCTCAGAGGAGATCAGGTCCTTCTTCATGGCCTGGAAGAGGGAGATGGTCTGCTCAGTGTACGGGTCCCGGTAGCCGGTCACTGCCCTTTCGGCGGAAAGAAGCCGGTCGTGGATCTCTGGGCCCACCAGCCCTTTCCTCACGGCCTCATCCACGGTGAGCCGCTCATTCTTGATCGGGTCAATCATGAAGCCTGTGGCCGCCTGCGCCTCCAGCAGGGAGCGGGCAATCTCGGAGCCGATCAGCCCCTTCTTCAAAGCCTGATAGATGGTCAGCTTCTGCTTTGAGGCAGGGAGGTAGATGCCGGCCACGCAGCCGCTGCCGTACAGGTAGCGCCAGGTGGTCTCCACCTCCAGGATCTCGCGGATGGTCTTGGTCCCCTCTCGCAGAAGGTTGTACGTCTCCAGGGAGATGATGCGCGCCTCGTAGAGATCCTCGGCGGTGAGACGGCGCCGCACGTAATCATAGGAGCTGAGGTTCTGCTGCCGGATGATCTCGGTCTTCTCAATGATCTCGATGATGATGATGATCATTCGCTCCTTTGTGACCTTCCCCGCGCGGAAGTCCTCCATCAGCCGCGTGCGCTGCTCTTCGGGGATCATGTCTGACTGCATCACCTCCCAGAGGGACATGGAGGTGCTCCCCTGGCTGCCCCCGGGGATGTCGATCTGGGTCTCTTCAAAGGCCTTGCGGGTCTCTTCCTCCGTGTACACCTGCGTGGTCTCCACCACTTCGGGCTTTTCGGGCTTCTTCAGAGACAGAAGGTAGAGGCCGGTCTCGGGGTCTTCCACGCATCGCTGCTTCAGCTGCAGGTAGGTCAGGTTCTCCTGGGTGTTGGGGTCGAAGAAGCCCTTGGTGTCGTCCGAGGGGTCGGAGAGAATCCTATTCATCTCCTCATCAAAGTAGCCGCGCTTGTAGGCGACCTCCACGGGCACGCGGTGGCTGTTGACGGGGTCGATGATACCGCCCGTGGCAATCTGGGCCTCCAGGAGGCGGATGCCGTGCTCGCGGAGAATCAGACCCTTCTTCATGGCCTCAAAGAGGGAGATGGTGTTGCCCGAGTAGGGGTCCTTGTAGCCGGTGACGGCCTTCTCAGCAGAGAGCAGCTTCTCGTGCAGCTCCGGCCCCACCACGCCAGCTTTCACCGCTTCATTAACGTACAGGCGCTGGTTCTTCACGGGGTCAATCATGAAGCCGGTGGCGGCCTGGGCCTCCAAGAGCACAGTGGCTGTGCTGGGCCGGAGCAAGTTCCTCCTCATGGCCTGGTAGATGGTCAGCTTCTCTTTGGTGTCCTCCACATAGATGCCGGCGATACAGTCAGTCCCCTGGAGGAACCTCTTCACAGAGTCCGTCTCGGAGAGCTCTTTCACTGACTTCTTGCCATCTTTCAGTTGTTCAAACTGGGCTCTGCTGATGACCTTGGACTCCAGGAGCTCGCTGGCCGCCACCGGTGTCCGCAGGCCACTGAAGGTGAGCTTCTCCTGTCTCTTGGTCTCCGTCTCCTCAATGATGGTGATCATGATCTTGATGATTTTCTCAATGGTGACCTTGCCCGTCTTGTACTGACGGATAAGCTCCCTCCTCTGCTCCTCAGAGAAGTACTCGGAATTGATCAGCTCCCAGATGGTGATGGTTCTTCCCCTGAAGCTGCCGGCCGGGACCTCAACCGTGGCTTTTTCAAACGATTCCTTGGCCTGGAGGTCAGTGTAGATCTCTTCCTGCTGAGCACGGATGGCCTTCTCCGAGAGAGGCAGCAGGTACAGGCCGGTCTTTTTGTCAGTCCGGCACCGCTTCTGCAACTGGCTGTACGTGAGGTTCTCTTGGGTGTTGGGGTCATAGAAGGCCTTGGCACTGTCCTTAGGAGTGCACAGGGCCTTGTTCATCTCCTCATCCAAATAACCCCGCTCGTAGGCAACCTCTAGGGGCACGCGGTGACTCTTGCTGGGATCAATGATGCCCCCGGTGGAGAGCTGGGCATCTAGCAAACGCAGGCCGTGGTCACTGGGAATGAGCCCCTTCTTCAGGGCCTGGAACAGGGAGACGATCTGCCCAGTGTAGGGGTCCTTATACCCAGTTACGGCTTTCTCTGCAGAGAGTAGCTTCTCATGCAGCTCTGGGCCCACCAGGCCGGATTTCACGGCCTCGTCCACCGACAGCCTGGTATTCTTAAGTGGGTCGATGATGTGCCCGGTGCCGGCCTGGGCCTCCAAGAGGGAGAGGGCCACCTCGGGCTTCAGCAGGTTCTTTTTCAGGGCCTCATAGGCGCTCAGCTTCTGACCAGTCTCCTCCACCCACACCCCAGCAATGGCGTTAGCCCCACGCAGGTACTTCCTCACGGACTCCACCTCGGCCACCTCCTGCACTGTTTTCTTGCCCTGGCTCAGCTGCTGGAAGAGCTCTTTGTCGATGACCTTGCTCTCCATCAGCTCGGCGGCCGGCACGGGGGCGCGGAGGCCCTCAAAGCACAGCTGGCTTTTCTTCTCGTGCTCCTCCACGACGGTGATGACGATCTTGATGATCTTCTCCACGGTGATCTTGCCCGTCCTGTACTGCCGGAGGAGGTCTCGCCTCTGGTCCTCTGTGAAGTACTCCGAGTTGATGATTTCCCAGATGGTGACCGTTTTCCCGTGGAACCTGCCGAAGGGGGCGGACACGGTGGCCTTCTTGAACACGTCTCTGGCTTCGTTGTCGGTGTAGACCAGTTCTCCCCCCTTGGCTGCTTTGTCTGTGAGGGGCAGGAGGCAAAGGCCAGTCTCTGGGTCAGTGACGCAGCGCTCCAGCAGCTGCAGGTAGGTCAGGTTCTCGTGCGTGTTGGGGTCGAAGAAGCCCTTGGTGTCATCGGAGGGGTCGGACAGGGTCTTTGTCATCTCCTCGTCCAAGTAGCCGCGCCGGTAGGCGACCTCCACGGGCACGCGGTGGCTGTGCACGGGGTCGATGACGCCGCCTGTGGCGATCTGCGCCTCCAGCAGCCTCACACCGTGGTCCTTGACGATGAGGTCCTTCTTCATGGCCTGGAAGAGGGAGATCTTGTCCCCGGTGTAGGGGTCCTTGTAGCCGGTGACGGCCCTCTCGGCCGACAGCAGCTTGTGGTGCAGCTCGGGCCCGATGACGCTTTCCTTCACTGCCTCATTGACGGACAGCCTCTTGTTCCTGACTGGGTCGATGATGAAGCCGGAAGCAGCCTGGGCCTCCAGCAGGATCAGGGCAGTCCCTGGGCTCAGCAGCTGCTTCTTCATGGCCTTGTAGATGCTCATCTTCTCGTTGGTCGGCTTGAGCAGCAGCCCCGCGATGCTGCTCCGGCCCTGGAGGTAACTCCTGATGTCTTCTCTCTGCGACAGCTCGCTCACCGTGGCTGTGCCCTCCACGAGTTTACCCAGCTGCTCCCGGCTCAGGATGCCGGCTTCCTCCAGCTTCTTGGCCGGGACCTTCTGACGCAGGCCCTCGAAGGCAAACTCAGGCTCCCCGTTTTGTGCCAGCCCATCCACGGCGTCTCGCCCGTTGGGCAGGGCCTTGACTGGGGTCACCCGCTCTTCTGTTTGGATCATGACGGCCCGGGTCTGAGCCAGAGCTGCGCGGTGCTCCTCCTCCAACCTCTCCAGCTTCTCGCGCAGCTTCTGGTTCTCCTCAGCCAGGAGCTTCTCCTGCTGCTGCCTCCGCTGCTCCAGCTGCTGCAGCTCCTCCTGCTTCCTCCGGACATTGTCCTCTGCCTCCTTCTGCCTCCTCTTGGCCTCATCCATGCTGGTGAGCAGCTGCTGCTTCTCCTGCTCCATCTGCTTCTGCTGGCGTTCCTGCTCGGCCTTCAGGTTCTGGGCCTTGCTGACCTCCTCCTGGAACAGCTTCTCCAGCTTGGCTTTCTCCTCCTCGATGAACCGCTCCCTCTGCAGCAGGCTGTCCTTCTCCGAGAGGAAGGTCTGCTGTAAGATCTGTGTCTCATGCAGCAGCTGCTCCTTCTGGGCCATCTGCATCTGCAAGAGGCGGGGGACAAGAGAGCTTTCAGTCAGACCGAACCTGCTCCCACTCGTCGGTTCATGGGGCGCAGCCGGCTGGCGGGGGCATGTGGGCAAGGGACGGCTGCAGCATTAGTGGCCTGAATCACGGGCACGTGTTAGCAAGGAACCTCCTTCTAAAGCACACGCCTTAGCACACGAGAAGGAAGTGGGCCGCCCGGTCAGGTAGGAAAGGACAAATGTAGTCGGGAAAATCCGGAGATACCTGGCCAAGGGTCCGACGTCACCCTCGGAGTGCTAAGGGCTGAGCTGCACTAAGAACAAGGAAAGGGACAACTACGCGTGGCAGGGGAAGGCTTCATGGGACAAATGACCGTACCCAAGGGCTGCATGAGAGACACTTACCCTGCTGGAAATGAAATGTTCCTGTGTGGTCAGACAGGGAAGGGAAGTGGGGAGGGGGGGGAGGAAGGGAGGGAGAAATTAAAATAAAAACACAAAAGGGGTCAATCTGAGACTTCTCTTGGGAAGCATTTCCCTCAGGGAAACCCAAAGCCTTGCCCTCAGCCTGCTGAGGGGCTTGCCAGTGGGACCTGAACCCCAGAAGAAAGGACAGAAGCAAAGATACCTCTTCCGACTTGTGCTGGAGCATCTCTGCCTCACGCTTCAACTTCTCCTTCTCCCTCTCCAGCTCCGCGATGGCTTCTTTCAGCTTGTCGGCGTCCTTGTCGCTCTGCTGCCTCTGGATCTCCAGGGTCTGGACCAGCGTCATCTTCTCCCTGGTGGCCAGCTCCGTGCGATGGAGCTTCTCGCCGATCTCCTCGGCCTGCTTCTTAAACCTGCGGGCATCCTCTTCCGCCTTGGCCTGCGCCAGGCTCATCTCGGTCACGTGCAGCTTCAGCCTCTCGGCCTCGGCGCTCATCTCCAGCTGGCGGCGGCGCTCGGCCTCCAGCGTCTTCTGGAAGCCCTCAGTCTCCTGAGCGAGGCGCTGCTCCATCTGGTCCTTGTCCTCCTGCAGCTTCTTGGCGTGCTCCTGGGCCAGGTCCTTCTGCTTCTGCAGCATCTCGGCCTCGGCCTTCAGCCTCGTGGCCTCCTGGACGGCCTGCATCTTCTCCTTGAGCATCTTCTCGGCCAGGGCCCGCTGCTGGGCCAGGTCCTCCTCAGCCAGCTTGCGGAGCCGGGCGGCCTCCTGGGCCTCCACGCTCAGGCGGGCGGCCTCTTCGGCCACCTGCTTCATCTTCTCCGCCTCCTCCACCAGGAACTTCTGGGTGTTGTCCTTGTCCTTGAGGATCAGCATCTTGTTCTCCTCCTCGATGCGGGCCTTCAGCTTCACCAGCTCCTCCATCTGGATCTTCACCTTGAAGAGCTCCTCCTCCACCTGGGTCTTCTGCCTCATGGCGTCGGTGACCTCCTCCTTCAGGCGCTGCAGCTCCTCGTCCAGGATGTCCTTCTGGTGGTCGGTCTCCTCCAGCTGGAGCTTCACCTTGGTCAGTTCCTGCTCCACCTGGGCCTTCTGCCGCAAGGTCTGCTCGGCGAACTTCTTGTGCTTCTCCATCTCTGCATCGGCAGCCTGCTTCTGCCGCAGCGCCGCCTGCTCTGCCTGGGCGCGCTTGGCGGCCTCCAGCTCTGCCTCCTTGCGCAGCTTCTCCGCAGAGGCCTGGGCCTGGGCCTGGGCCTGCGCCTGCTCCTCGGCCTGCTGCTTCAGGCGCTCAGCTTCTTCGACCTGCTGGCGTGACAGCGTGGCCTCGTGCTCTGCCCGGCGCCGGGCCTCCTCGGCCTCCTCGGCGGCTCGCTTGGCCTTCTCGGCCTCCTCCCGCAGCTTGTCCAAGACGCTCTGCTCCTGGCGACGGGTCTGCAGCAGCTCCTGCTCCTTCTGCTGCACGGCGAACACGTGGGCCTTCTCCTCGGCCTGCAGCCGCTTCTGGGCGGCCTCCTCGGCCAGCTGGATCTGCCGCTCGGACTCCCTCTCGGCCAGTTCCTTCTGGCGCTTGGCTTCCTCCACCTTGGCTTTCAGGCGCTCCACCTCCTCCAGAGCGGCCTTCCTCTGCCGGGCGGCCTCCTGCTCGGCCGCGAGGATCTTCTTGACCTTGTCCTCGGCCTCCCGGCGCCGCTGTTCCTCCTCCAGCGCCAGCTGCCGCTGCTTCTCGGCCTCGCGCTCGGCCTGCTCCTTGCTCCGCTGGATTTCCTCCGCGCTGCTCTTGATGCGCCCCAGCTCCAGTTCCAGGTCCGTCTTGCCGGCCGAGGCCTTCTCGAAGTTGATCTTGAGGACGCGTATCTCCTCCTCGATGAGGCGCCGCTGCTTCAGCGTGTCGTCCACCAGCCCCTTCTGGCGCTCCAGCTCACTCTCCGAGGACTTCTTCAGCAGGGCGATCTTCTCCTCGATGTCGGCCTTGTGCTGGGCCGCCTGCTCCTCCAGCAAGCGCCGCTGGTAGGCCTCGTCCTCCGCCAGCCGCCGCAGGCGCTCGTTCTCTGCCTCCTTCTCCTTCAGCGCGATCTCCGCCTCCGTCTTGAGCCTTGTGGCCTCGCTGATGGCGGCCAGCTTCTCCTTGAGGATGCGCTCGGCCTCCGCCCGCTGGCGGGCCACGTCCTCCTCCGCCAGCTGCCGCTGCCGCTTGGCCTCTTCAGACAGGGCCCGCAGCCGGGCAGCCTCCTCCGCCAGCTCCCGGAACTTGCTGGCCTCGGCCTCGAGCCGCTGCTTGGATTTCTCGCTGGTGGAGCGCGACTCCTCCTCGGCCTTGGCCTTGCTCTCCAGCAGGATCTCCATTTCGGCCCGGACCTTTGCCAGCTCCTCCTCCACCTCCTTGCGCTTCTGAATGGCCTCGCTGACCTCGTTTTTGAGGCGGAAGAGCTCCTCCTCCAGGAGCAGCCGCTGCTGCTCCCCGTTCTCCGTCTCGGCCTTCAGCCGGATCAGCTCCTGCTCAGCCGAGAGCTTCTGCTGGGCCGTGCCCTCGGCCAGCTTGCGCTGCTTCTCCAGCTCCTGCTCGGCCAGCTCCTTCTGCCGCAGGGCCGACTCCTCGGCCTTGGTCCTCTTGCGGGCCTCCCGCTCGGCGTCCTCCTTCTGCTTCTCGGCCTCCTCCTGAGCCAGCGTCTTCTGATGGGCAATCTCCTCGGCCTGCAGCCGCATGCGCAGGGCGTCGTTGGCCTTGGCCCGCCATTTCTCCAGCTCCCGCTCGGCCTCCTCGCGGAAGCGCTCGGCCTCGGCCTGCTGCTTCTTGAGGCGCTCGGCCTCCTCCTGCAGGTGGGTGACGGTGATGTGCTCCTGCTTCAGGCTCAGCTCGAGCTGGGCTGTCTTCTCCGCGAAGGACATGCGCTTGCTCTGGAGCTCCACCTCGGCGCTGCGCTGGGCCGTCTCCAGGGCCACCTGCACTTGCCGCTCCTTCTCGGCCTCGGCCTGCTTCATGCGCCGCTCGGCCTCCTCGGCCTGCAGCCGCAGCTCCTCCAGGGCCTGCAGGGCCCGCTGCTTCTCCCGGGCGGCCTCCTGCTCGGCTTGGATCTTCAGCCGCAGCTCCTCCTCGGCCTGGCGCTTCTTCTGGCTCTCCTCCTTGACCTGCCGTCGCAGGCGCTCGGCTTCCTCCTGGGCCTGCTTCTTCTGCAGCTCGGCCTCCTCAGCCCGGGCCCGCAGGGCCTGCAGCTCCGACTCGGCCCCGCTCTTCTGGCGCTGGGTGGTCTCCAGCTGCAGGCGGATCACGCGGATCTCCTCCTCAATCCGCACGCGGTTGCGTTCGGCTTCCTCGACCTGCTGGGCCTTGGCCTTGATCTCCAAGTCTGAGTTCTGCCGCAGCTGCTGCAGCTCCTGCTGGATGTTGAGCTTTTGGTGCTCGGCGTCCACGGCGACCACCTCCCGCCGGGCCACCTCCTCCTGCATGCGGCGCTGCAGCTCCTGGGCCTCGCGCTCCGCCTGGGCCTTGGCCTGGGCGTGGGCCTCGGCCAGCTGCCTCTGCTTCTCCAGCTGGGCCTCCACCTCTGCCAGCCGCTGCCTCTCCTCCGCCTTCAGCTTCTCCGCCGCCCTCTGAGGGGGAGGGGGGCAGGGCAGGGCAGCGCGGGGCGGGGAGAGAGGGAAAGAACCACAGAGAAACCAAAGTGAACAGGCAGCAGGGAAATCCGCCGCTCAGGGAGCAAACCAAATGGGGGAGGGGGCTGGGAGGCAGACACGGGGGAGGCGGGGCGGGGAGACCGAGGCCCGTGCCAGGGGCCACACACGGAGGACACAGCACTGCGACAGTCACTTAGTACAGCAAGGGGTGGGGGGGACAGGACAGGACTTCCCATCACCAGAGAAAACGATCCACAGAGGGAACATGCACCGGGCCCGAGAGCAGCCTGCGCCCCCTCTCCATGCTTTCGGCCTGGCGGGGGGCCAGGGCCTCCTTCCTTCCCCCGCCTTTGCCGTAGGATCAACAGAGATGGACAGAAAGCAAAGCACCAACACCACGTGTGTGCGAGAGAGAGAGAGTGTGTGTGTGTGTGTATGTGTGTGTGTGTGAGCAAGTGTGTGCGTGCAAGAGAGTGAGTGTGTGCAAGAGAGTGTGTGCGCATAAACTGAGTGTGTGTGTGAGTGTGTGTGTGAGAGAGTGAGTGTGTGTGTGCACAAACTGTGAGAGTGTATTGCGAGAGTGTGTGTGCGAGAGAGTGAGTGTGTGTGTGCGAGTGTGTGTGCGAGAGA
This sequence comes from Myrmecobius fasciatus, assembly GCA_023553655.1. NCBI lineage: Eukaryota > Metazoa > Chordata > Mammalia > Dasyuromorphia > Myrmecobiidae > Myrmecobius > Myrmecobius fasciatus. The sequence goes on from JAJPUD010009007.1 coordinate 69,020, forward strand.
GTGTGTGTGTGAGTGTGTGTGTGTACAAACTGTGAGAGTGTGTGTGTGCGAGAATGTGTGTGTGCGAGTGTGAGAGTGTGTGTGCAAGAGTGTGTGTGAGTGAGTGTGCGAGAGTGAGTGTGTGTGCACGAGAGTGTGTGGGTGTGCGCAAGAGTGAGTGTGCATATGTGCGAGTGAGTGTGTGTGTGCACAAACTGTGAGAGTGTGTGTGTGCGAGAGTGTGTGAGAATGAGTGTGTGTGTGCGAGAGTGTGAGTGTGTGTGTGCGAGTGAGTGTGTGTGTGTGTGAAAGAGTGTGTGTGCAAGAGAGTGTGTGTGCGAGAGTGAGTGTGTTTGTGTGAGAGAGTGTGTGTGTGTGCAAGAGAGTGAGTGTGTGTATGTGTGTGTGTGTGTGTGTGTGTGAGCGCACTGGGGACTTCCTTTCTCCTCTGCCCCTTCTCCTGAGCTCTGTTTGGAAAGTGAAGGTGGGGCGGGTCTTGTTCGGGCGCTTTGGAGTCACAGGGCAGGACCCTTCCTCGAGCCTCAGAGAAACAAGCTGAGGGACCCAGAATGGCACAGGGACGCCCCCTCCCCACTGCTTCCCACCTGTGGCCCTGCCCACAGCCACCTTGCTTGCCCCAGGTTCAGGGCAGGCGGCAGGGGCACAGGCCGCCCTGGCGGTGCGATGGAAGGTGGGACAGGAGGCCTCGAGCTGAGAGGTGTGACTGCATGATGTGTGCGGATGGAGCAAAGGAAGAGGGATCACTGATGGGAGCGAGGCAAAGGAAGAGGGATCACTGATGGGAGCGAGACAGAGGAAGAGGGATCACTGATGGGAGCGAGGCAGAGGAAGAGGGATCACTGATGGGAGCGAGGCAAAGGAAGAGGGATCACTGATGGGAGCGAGGCAGAGGAAGAGGGATCACTGATGGGAGCGAGGCAAAGAAAGAGGGATCACTGATGGGACCAAGGAGGTGCGGATGGCGGGAGGGGAAGGAGAGGGCACCGGAAGCCCCCCAGGGAGACACTGAGGGGGGGAATCATGCGTCCAGGGTAGTACCTGCTGCAGAAAGGCCAGAGTCCTCCTGGGTTTTTACCCTCCATTAGATCCCAAACAACACAAACATTCCCCCAGACAAAGCTGCCAAGCGGCGAGTCCAAGAGCAAAACCCAAGAGTTAGAGAAGGGAGCACACGGGGGAGGGAGGAAGAGGAAGAGGGAAGGGGAGGGGGAGGCTGAAAAAGAAGATAGGGGAGAGACCCCCAGCTCCAGCAGGGTGGGGGGCCTAGGGAACACCACAGCCTGGGAGAAGGAGGGAGAGATGGTGGGAAGGAGCATCTGAGCACGGGACCAATTGAAGAAAGGGGCTGTACTAAGTGTGTCTGAGAAGTGCTTCCTGGGGTGGGAGGTTCAGGGCAGGGGGAGACCCCACTAATGGTCCCACTTAAGGGACATAGCCAAGGCCAGAAGGGCAGCGGGGCTGGGGTCCGAGTTAGCAAGAGCACACAACTCTGAGGGACAAGGTTGCTGATGCTGGGAAGGAAAGCTAGCTGCCCCCTCCCCCCCTGGGAAAGTCCCCTCCCCTAAGCACATACCTCCTCCTCCTCCAGGCGCCGCAGGGTCTCGCTGATGAACTTGATGTACTGGCTCGTGAGGGTGGTCAGCTCACTGTAACGCGTGCGAAGGTCCACATACTAGAAAGGACAGAGCCGGGGCCTTGCTCAGTGTGTGAAGGGCAATTCTGACTGTCACCCCCAGACACACACCCACACGCGGGAGTACACTAGGAGCCCAGCAGCAAAAGGAGGCTCAGGCCAGGCTGGAAACCTGGGGAGTGGGTTGGGGGGCTCAGGCCAGCTGCACTATGGAAGGGTCACTGAATCCCTTACATCACAGGGACCGCAAAGGTCCAACCCCTTTAAGCCACAGACCAGAGGTTTAAATGATTTCCCCAAGGTCACACAGGGCGTAAGAATTGAGAATCCAAAGTCATGTGTGGCTCCTTCGGACTCCAATTTCACCTTGGAGTGAGGGTGGCCGGCTGCTTGGCAGAAAGAGCCATCAAGCTTCTTCCCCGACCCTCAGCCCCAGACCCCAAACATCAGTAAGGCCCGCAGCACGGCCTCACCTCCTGGATGATGCTGTCCGACACCGACTGGACCTTGGGTTTCTTGGCAGGGGAGGCCACAGGTTCTACCTGAGCCTTGTATGTCACTAGCTGCAGCTCATAGTCCTGTAGGAGGGAGAAAGATTGTGACTTTCAGGATGGCTCCTGCTGGTGGGAAGGGGCCCACCTAAAACTTGTTTGCCCCCTCCCTGTTGCAGGTCTGCCAGGGATAAAGTAGCAGAAAGAGCTCTCAGCCTCAGGGCCGCTTCTGTTGCTCGTCCTTCTCAGTCTGACTATTTTCAGCCCAAAGCTCATTCTTCCTTACACCCCCTTCCCAGGCTCACTCCAGCCATACAGACCTCTGGTTATTCTGCCCCCAAGTTCCCAGGCATTGACACTCCTTGAGGGATACATACAAGGAAGGAAGCATTTCAACGGATCTGCTTTTGTTCAAAAAAATCAGAAGAGGATGTAGGAGAACACAGATATACTCCAGTGACAACCAGGTCCTTGTCCTAGGCTTCATGTCCCACATACATGGCCCCATACCACCCTTTTTTTTTCTTTCTAAGCCTCAGAGTTTGTTTGAGACAACTAGGTGGTCCTGGACTTGGAGTAGAGAAAAGCTGAATTCAAGTCACTTAATCTGCCTCAGTTTCCTCATCTGTAAAATGACGATAATAATAGCAACTCCCTCCCAGGGATGCTGTGGGGCTGAAATGAAATATTTGTTAAATGTCCAACAAAGTACCCGGCACATAGTAGGTACTTAATAAAGATTTAATTCCTTCCTTCCTTCCTTGTCTAAATATTGGCTACTTCCCTCCTGAGCTCTTGCAATCCCTTCAGTGACATTTCCTCTTAAGTCCAGCTTTACAAATTATCTTCATGTCACCCCAAATCTCCAAAGGATTTTAACCTCTCTATGAATCAAGGCCAAATTTGAATCAGTTACTTCCAGTCTTCTCCTCCTTTGGGGACCACGTAACATTGGGTTTACAATTTGAAAGGATTCTGAAAGAACTGAATTCGAAGCCTTTACAGATGAGGAAACTGAGGCACACAGTGTATCATTTGCCTGGGGACACATAATTCTGAGGCAGAATTTATTTAAACTTAGGTCTTCCCACTACCTAGTCCAAACTTCCCCTATCAGTCAAAGGAAGGACTTGGTAAGTGTAAGGAGCCAGTGGGAATAAGTAACGCAGGGGTCTGCAAGGTGTCTACCATAGCTGGGGTGACTATGGTCTCCTTCTCAGTACCTGGGAAAGGAAAAATGGGGGCCCAAAGCCCCGAGGCAGGATCTTAGAGTTCTCACCTTGATGGCATTAATGTATTGTTTGGCATACTTCTGACACTCAGCGACTTTCTCTCCATGTCTTTCAATTTCTTCCAGGAGTTTCTGAGAAACCAAAGGCCGTTGAGTTCATTTTTTCTAGGAGCAAGGCGGCCACCCAGTTCTCTCCTGACTCTGAAGCCTTCCCCTTCCCACTTCCCCCAAAAGCCTAGAGAACCCCTTACCTTGGCAGGAGAATCGCTCGGGACTGCCAAGCTCAGCCCTCCCCAAGCTCCCCCCCACAAGCTTGGACCCCAGTGCTGACCTTCTCCTGCTGGAGCTGCTCTCGGACCACCTGGCTATCCGCCAGGGGCACAGACTGAATCTGCTCCTGCCGCTGCCTGGCGCTGAGGAGCCAGGCATTCAGGGGCTCCGCGCTCTCACGGTAGTAACGCAGCTGGCGCCCCAGCTGATCCAGCTCGCGCTGCCGCAAGTCGATCTGAGCCAGCACGGCCTGCCAGCGCTCCAGCAGCTGCGTGACACGCTCCCGCCAGCGCTCCAGCTCTGCGTCCCGCTCCCCATGCTTGTGCTGCATCCGCTCGCCAACCTCCTGGGCCGCCCTCAGCTCCTCGTTCAGCCCCGCAAAGAGTGGCTGCTGGGCCTCCACCTGGGTGCGTAACTTCTGCTCCAGGGAGAAGTGACCATCAGCATGGCCCGGGCCACCTTGCCCCTCCATCCCCTCCCACCCCAAGCCTGGGCTCGGGCAAAGGCCACAGAGCGGGGACGTAAGCGCATCTGAAGGCCCGTGGCAGAGAGGGGAGCAAGGTCCGATCAGGACCCAGAGCTGCCCAGTAATGGGGTATGAGGGGCTGCCCATCTGCAACAGTGCAGGGGAGAGGGGCAGGGCTGCTGGACGTCCCCTCTGAGGCCGAGGGGAGGGCAGGCAGGTACCTTCAGCTCTGCCTTGGTGGCCTCCAACTCGGAGAGATCAGCGGGGACGTTCTGCACATCCTTGAGCTGCTCCTCATAGCTACGCAATACCTCCTCAGCTCCCTGGGTGCTTCGGATCACGAGGCTGATGGTCTTGAGCCTGTGAGGGTTGAAGGCCTAGGTAAGGTGGGCGGTGGGGAGGCAATCCTGGGGACCCAAGCACAGAGAGGAGCTGCCCTGAGGGGGCGGAGTGAGAATCAGGTACTCACTTCTCCAGGTAGATGGCAGACAGGCTGCGCACTTGGTCCAGCTTGCCCAGAGTCACGTCCAGTTCTGAGCGAAGGGCAGGAGCTCCAGGGGAGGGCTCGGGCTGGGCAAGCACCTTCTCTGCCTTGGCAGAGAGTTTGGTCACTCCCTGGCCCAGCCCCTCCACTTCTGCCTGTACCTTCTGCAGGGGGACACAGAAAAAGACACAAAGAGATGGGGACGGTGAGAAGGTGGAAAAAGAGAGAGAGGAAAATAAGAGCAGGAGGCAGACCTGGGCACAGAGAGGGAGACGTGCCAGCAAAGGAACCAGGGAGACACAGAGGGGAGACCGCTAAAAAAGAAGAAAGGAGTGTTCACAGCTGAGCCAGTACTGGGAAGACCCAGGATTCCTGGGGTAGGACCAGGATAGCTGGGGGAGGGAGGCTGTCTGTCATAAGCTAGGGAACAGAGTACCAGGCTAAGGGAGAGGGGGCGAAAGAGGCAGAGAAGGACAAGGGGGAGAGGAAGAGAGAAAAAGAGGGAAGAAGGGAAAGGGAAAAGGGAAGAGGATGAGGGAGAGAAGAAGGACAAGGGGG
>JAJPUD010009008.1:0-35403 GCA_023553655.1 Myrmecobius fasciatus
TAAAAAACTATTAGAATTAATCCACAACTTTAGCAAAGTTGCAGGATACAAAATAAATCCACATAAATCATCAGCATTTTTATACCTCACCCAACAAAATGCAACAGCAAGAGATACAAGGAGAAATTCCATTCAAAATAACTATCGATAGTATAAAATATTTGGGAATATGTCTGCCAAGGGAAAGTCAGGATCTATATGAGCAAAACTACAAAACACTCTCCACACAAATAAAGTCAGATCTAAACAATTGGAAAAAACATCAAGTGCTCTTGGATAGGTCGAGCGAATATAATAAACATGGCAATACTACCTAAACTAATCTATCTATTTAGTGCTATACCAAAGTCCCAAGAGATTATTTAACTGAACTAGAAAAAATAACAACAAAATTCATCTAGAAAAACAAAAGGTCAAGAATTTCAAGGAAGTTAATGAAAAAAAATGCAAATGAGGGTGGCCTAGCTGTACCAGATCTAAAACTATATTATAAAGCAGTGGTCACCAAAACCATTTGGTACTGGATAAGAAATAGAGTAGTGGATCAGTGGAATAGGTTAGGTTCACAGGACAAAATACTCAATGACAATAGTAATCTAGTGTTTGATAGACCCAAAGTTTTTGGGATAAAAACTCACTATTTGACAAAAATTGCTGGGATAATTGGAAACTAGTCTGGAAGAAATTAGGCATTGACCCACACCTAACAACTTATCCCAAGATAAGATCTAAATGGGTTCATGATCTAGATATAAAGAGTGATATTATAAACAAATTAGAACAATGTAGGATGGTTTACCTCTCAGACCTGTGGAGGGGGAAGGAATTTGTGACCAAAGAAGAACTAGAGGTCATCATTAATCACAAAATAGATAAGTTTGACTATACCAAGTTAAAAAGTTTTTGTACAAACCAAATGAATGCAGACAAGATTAGAAGGGTAGCAGCAAACTGGGAAAATATTTTTACATCCAAAGGTTCTGATAAAGGCCTCATTTCTAAAATATATAGAGAATTGACTCAAATATATAAGAATTCAAGCCATTCTCCAATTAACAAATGGTCAAAAGATATGAACAGACAATTTTCAGACGAAGAAATTGAAACTATTTCCGGTCACATGAAAAGGTGCTCCAAGTCACTATTGATCAGAGAAATGCAGATTAAGACAACTCTGAGATACCACTACACACCTGTCAGATTGGCTAAAATGACAGGAAATGATAATGATAACTGTTGGAGGGGATGTGGGAAAACTGGGACACTGATACATTTTTGGTGGAGCTGTGAACAGATCCAACCATTCTGGAGAGCAATTTGGAACTATGATCAAAAAGTTATCAAACTGTGCATACCATTTGACCCAGCAGTGTTTCTACTCTGCCTATATCCCAAGGAGATTTTAAAGGAGGGAAAGGGACCCATATGTGCAAAAATGTTTGTGGCAGCCCTTTTTGTAGTGGCAAGAAACTGGATATTGAAAGGTTGCCCATCAATTGGAGAATGGCTGAATAAATGATGGTATATGAATGTTATGGAATATTATTGTTCTGTAAGAAATGACCAACAGGAGGATTTCATGGAGGATTGGAGAGACTTGCATGAACTGATGCTGAGTGAAATCAGCAGAAACAGGAGAACATTATACACAGCAACAAGACTATAACATGATCAATTTTGATGGACATGGTTCTCTTCAACCAAGATGTGATTCAAACAAGTTCCTATTGTTCAGCGATGAAGATAGTCATATACATCCAGAGAGAGGCCTGTGGGAACTGAGTGTGAACCACAACACAGCATTTTAACACTTTCTATAAATATTTCCATGCATTTTGTTTTCCTTCTTAGGTTGGTTTTTTTCTTCTTCTCTTTCTACATATGCTCTTTCTTATTCAGTAAGATAACTGTATAGATATGTATACATGTATTGTATTTGTCATATAATTTATCCTATTTAGCATGTATTAGATTACCTGTCATCTAGGGGTAGGGAGTCGGGGGAAGGAGGGAAAAAGCTTGGGAAAAAAAGTTTTTGCAAAGGTCAATGTATAAAAATCACTCATATGTTTTGTAAATAAAAAGCTTTATAAAAAAAAGAATCAATGTTGAAGAACTACCCATACATGAGTTATTCAAATAAAAAGCTTTAAAATAAAAAAAAATTAAAAAAAAAACAGTGAGTTCTGTTTTGAAGGGTAAGTTAAGTTCCTGTAACTATAGAGTCAGTGACCACCACCTTTCATTTTAAAACTTTTTCTTACACAATCTCATGAGCTCCTAAAATTTCTTGCTTCCAATATAATGAATCGAAAATTCAGGGTTATTATTACAACATATCAGCAACTACAAACAGGACCCTAGTCATTTAAAAGTCAAATAATCTGTGTATATCTCACTGTAAAACTTGTGTTTTTTCATTATGAAAGAACTTCAAAGGGAAATATATATATATATATGTATGTATGTATATATATATATATGTATATATATATATATAGTATCCCATCATTCAAGTGTTACTTTATATATTTTTTTAATTTAAAAATCTACATAAATGCAAGTTATTATCATCTACTGATACCTACTACTACTACTACTGCTACTATTTACTGTCACCACCATCACTGCTACCCAACTACACCTACTCAGGATGGATTTTTCAGAGCCCTAAGAATGGTATATAGTTCACCTAATCAGCAACCACCACAGAAGTCTTCCAAGATTCCCTCAGTTAGGAATGGACTTGCCTTATTGGTGTGTGTATTTCTGTTATGTTCTTATCACTTATTATTGGATATTAGAGTTACTCATAATTTTGTCATACATTATTTGATTCTAAACCCCAGAAGAGCAATGACTTATTTTGCCAAACTTGCTATCTTCTCAATATAAATCAAGGTGCTCTGTATACAATAGATACTAAATATTTTTAACTAAAGATTCATCATATGCAAAATGAGAAGTTTGGGCTAAGTTGCTCACAGCAATTTTTCAATTATAAATCTTATTTGCCTATTAATTGAATCAACAGATGCTTTTTTTATAACCTTTCAGAACCATGGACAGGGGCAGTAGCTGTCTTGGATACTCACTAAGGTTAGAGAAGCTCCTCAAACTGCCATAACTAGGCTGTATTCTATTCCTCAATTTTAGGCAAATCATAGCAAAGCATGTGCCTGAATATTTAAAGAAGAAGTGATGTTGCTGATTGCCAAAGACATTAATTGGACTGGCCAATTTGCCGCCAAAAATAATTTGGAGTTGTAAATTGTGTGCGTGAGTGTATGTACAGCTGTGTCCCAGGCTTGGGAGTGATTAAATCAATCAGAAGTCATTAATAGACACCCCCCCAGGGAACTGATATAGACAACTAACATAATTTTAAATCCACATACGAGCCACATTTATACTATTAATATTCAGTTCAATACCAAAAAGAAAAACATGGAAACAGATGTGTCCAAACTCAAAGTGCAATAAATTTATGAAATAGCAGAAATACAAAGTGATATAGTAGTAGAGTGTAGACTTGAAGTCAAGGAAAACTTGAATCCAAATCCTAGCTCATACATTTACTAAGTGATTGTGAACAAGTCATTTGAGATTTATGAACCTCCTTATCTGTACCATACAGAATGGGAATCTGGAAAATGAAGGTGATACATTTGATTTCAGAATCTCTCTGAACTTAAAAGATGGATGCTGAGGGGAGATTTCAATTTGCAGGTTTTTTTAAAAAAATCTATGCCAAAATAGTATGATACCTTAATAAACCAGACTTTGCCAGAACTCTGAAATAATGAAAGTATATTAAGCAACACAATTCTTCTTATTCACTTACAGTTCAAACATGGGGTTTCAATGAAAGGACCAAGGCTTGGTGATAAATTAGTCTCCTGAACTATAGTTCAGAGCCAGAAGAGCAGAAATAAATCATGGTTCATAATTCATATTAGAACCAGAGAAGCTAGAAAAATGTTAAGGCAAAGCATTTTTCATTTATTCATTTCAGGAGAATGGGTTTATCAAGATACCAGTACATCCTTCAAAAATATGTATATCTAACTGAAGATTTAAAGACCAGCTACTGGACCTTGCCTCTTTCATGAGTGATCTGGTGGAGCTGGAAGTCTTATTAGGAATCTTTTAGATCAATTAACACATGCCAGTGTCTGGATCATAGTAAGCACTTGATGATCATACTGTTTAATTAAACTTCCTCATTTTATACATGAAGTAACTAGGGATTTAAGAGATACAATGTAACTTGCTTAAAACTATGCAGCTAATAAGTGACAGTCAGATTTTGAATCCAAGTCTTCACACTTCAATTCTAATCAACTTTTGTCAAATACCAACTTCTATAAAGTACAGTTACAGAAACTATCTGTATAGAATGGAACAACCACTAAACTTTACAAAGTTCATAATCTATCTGTGCACAATATCTACATTGTGTGTGTGAGTATATGTACAGCTGTGTCCCAGGCTTGGGAGTGATTAAATCAATCAGAAGTCATTAATAGACACCCTCCAGGGAACTGATATAGACAACATAATTTTAAAAGTAAAAACAAAGTATATACAAAATTATGCAAAGTAAATCCAAGTATTAACAACTTGGGGATATGAAAAAGGCCTGCATAGCAGATACCATCTAATCTGTGCTTTTAGGAAGTAGGAATTGTAAGAGGTGGAAGAAAGAAGGAATACATTCCAAATATGAAAGTCTTCCTGTTCAAAGGTGCACTCTTAGGAAATGGAATGCTTTGTAAAAGGAAAGTTAGTAAACTATCTTGATCAGAACAGATAGTATGTGGAGAAGAAAATGAAATAAAATTGGAAAAGGAGGTTGGACAGATTGTGGAGAGCTTCAAATGTTAGGGTGAGTTATTTGTGTTTTTATCCAATAAACAAGGCAGAGTCACTGAACATTTTTGAGTAGCGGAATAACATTTAGAGATCTGTATTTTAGGGATATCAATTTGTCAGCTTTGTGGCACCCGAATTGAAAAGACTATGGATCAGAATCAGGGCTACCAATCACAAGGCTATTGCAATAATCTATGATGGGGTTCTGAACTATGATAGGGGCCATGTGGGTGGACAGGAGATATACACAAGAGAAGTTGGAGGTTCAACTAGATGAAATTTTCAGAAAGTGAGATAGTTAAACATGATTGCAGTGCTGAAAACTTAGATAACTAAAAGCAAACTCATGAAGCACCTCACCAAAAATAAAATTCTAAGATTTGGGGAGACATAGAATAATTTCTGTTTTGAATATGTTGAATTTGAAATACCTATGAAATATCCAAATAGAGATGTCTAAGATACAGTTTATCTAATTGAATAATAACTGAACCCCATGAAATCTGATGAGATCACAAACAAAACACATAGAGGAAGAGAAGAATAGAGGATCAGGACAGAGCTCTTGAAGGCAGCCATACTTCTGGTCCAGTGTACTTTCCACAAATTAAATTGAGACCTCACTTTTTGAGACCAGATTTAGAGAGAAGATGTTTTGCTCTTTCACCTCTGATTTGGACATCAGAGAATACAATATATTTGGGGGAGGGCTCCACATTCAATTCCCTCATACTTTGATGAGGGTCACTGGAAGACACAAGGAATCTAGTCCCTGACATGCCCAAATAAGGAAGCATATTCAGGGGTCTTCCTTCTTGAGATTAAAGAGAACTATACGATTTCAGCTATCACTATGACAAACGTTATTTAAAACTTCTGATAGGATATTTAGCACATGCAAAATAGCAATGCAAACAAGAAACTAAATAGATCAAATTCTGCAGTACTCTTTGAAAATTCTCAGAGCCCCCAACTTCTCATCTCTAAGGTGTCATGATGGGACCCCTTGAATTTTGTGGATTTCCTGTGGAATTCTGAATACTTATCTACCAAAAATACCATGGTTCACTCCATACTCCCCAGATTGATTTTCTTAGTAAGGAATCTCAAACTAAAACAAAACCTCCAGCAAAATGATCTGATGTATCCATAGCCAAACTTTCATTTCTTCATTTTCCAAGCACTCTGATAGATAATGGGTATACAAAAAACAAAATTGCCCTTTTCATCAGGAAGTGTACAATCTATGAGGGGGAAATATATATACATACTACACAATACTATAAACAGTAACTTCTGGAGAAAAGGAGAAATAGAAAACAATAGAAACTAGTTGCTTTCTTCATGTAGATGATACCTTATCTGAGCCTTAAAGAAATCCAATATCAGAGGGAGTGGAGAACTAAAAAAACATTCTATACATAAGGGAACAGCCAATACAAAAGCACATAAATGAGAAATTAAAAGTCATATTCAGGAAAGAGCTATTAAGCCAGTTCGAATATAAAATATAACATCAAAAATAATAGAAAATTTAGGGTGAGGACTTTAAATGCTAAAGAGAGAGATTGATATCTTATGCTAGAAAACCAAGGAATCACTGGAGCATATTGATCAAGGAAATGGCCAAGTCATATCTGTGTATTATGAATATTAATGTGAAGAGAGGATAAAAACTGGAATTAAGAAGACTGGCTAACAGAATATTGTAATGTACCAGACAAGAAGTGGTAAAGGATCCATTTAGTGCAGTAGCTACTAGTTGAAAGGGGGAAAATAGAGGTAAGATTCTGTGGAAATGCAATCATTAAAACTTAGCAGTGAGTTATATATATAATACAAATAAGGAATTAAAAAAACTACTCTTAGAATGCACAGTACCTCTCTCATTTCTGGAATGAACTTGCCTCATGTCTTAGACTCCTTTGCTTCCTTCAAATCTTCTATATTAGGTTGTTAGGATACTTTATCCCTGTTGAAATTGTTTTATCTAAACTTGACAAGAGAGAAGAGCTCATCCTCAAGAAGCTTCTTCCCTGTTATTCAGAACATTTCCTTCTCTGAAGTTATAGACCCACTGTTACCCACCCCCTACATTGTAGCAGACTATAGCATCAATCCATTGGCCCAAAGCAAGTAGTGCTCTGAGTTTATAGGCCACTCTCATTACTATCCCTAACTCCTGGCAGTTGCTTAGCCATACTCAGTGTAATTAGTCCTTTTAATCGTTCTTCACAAAGCAATCCCTTCAGCCCTGTAATCATCCTATTTGCTCTTTACTGGACTCCTTCCAATTTGTCTACCTCTTGATGGTAATGAAGTGCGCAAAGCAGAATGTGATCCTCCAGGTGCAGTCTCTAGAGAACTATATTGTGTGGTTCTATTTTCTTTCTGCTTCTTAATGCCTTAGCCTCTCTGGCCCTTCTGTACATTTGGCAGAGAATTAGGAAGATAGAAATGGTTGGCTTCCTCATCATTTTGCATGGTCTGCTTTGTTTCTATAGAATTTTAATTTTAAAATTAAGAGAGAACCTAGACAAGGGAACACAGTGTCCTAGCTAGGACCTGGCCTTGGATTACTTGGGTTCAAAGAACAATCCAGTTTCAAATGCTTCCCCAGGTACATACTATCTCTGTGACTCTGGGAAAATTATTTTGCCTGTCTGTTTCCTCATCTATAAAATGAGGTCACCGATTGTGAATGATCTTTAAGGTCCCTTCCAGCTCCAAATTTATGATTCTATGAGATCATCCATTCCAACCACCTTCATCTCACAGATGAGAAAACTGAAACCTGGAAATGTAAACATACTTTCCATCTTTACCATCACCAGACTTATATCATTAATGTCTTAGACCCCTCACTCTCACTAATCCCATATAGCCAATCAATCATGTTTTATTTCTCCCTCCATGCCAATACTTGTATCCATCCCTTTCTTAACCCTCAATGTCCCTCATAGTTTAAGTGTTTATCACTACTTGTCACAATGATCATGATAACCATCTTATTAACCTCTTATTAAATTTCAATCCAATTTTCAATCCAAACCATTTTCTACATAAATGCTAAAATGAATTTCCTAAAGTAAAAGTTTGACCATTTCACTCCCCAACACCACAAACCTCATTGGCCCCTATTGACTTTAAACTCAGAAAACATGATTTTTTAATGGAATATAAAGTCCTTTACAAGCTATTTCACTTACCATTCTAGTCTTAATCCAGCCTACTCTCTTTTACATAATCTACAATTTAGCCAGAATGGCCTACTTAGTATTCCTTATGCATAATGTTCCATCTTTCTCTCTACTTTGTCTTTGCCCTTGCTATTTCCCTTGTCCAAAAATAACACCTCTTACTTGCCTTTACTTCTTAGAATCTCTAAAGTCCTTCAAGGCTCATCCCAAGTGCCACTTTCTATATGAATGCTTTCCTGCTTCACCTTATATTGGCTAGTGCCTTCCCACAATATTTTATATATTTCTGTATATTTATATGTCTTCCCTTTTCCCTCTAATTGATTATAAATTTTTTTATGTCAGAACTTGTTTTGTGTTTTGTCTTTTTATCTAATTGCCTTGAGCATAGTAGGCACTTAATAAAAGCTTGTTGATTATCCAATATTATATGTTTAATTCCTGTCAAGTAGAAATCTAGGCTTACAACCTTCATTTTTTTATTAAAGCTTTTTATTTGTATAACATGTGTATGGGTAGTTCCCCAGCATTGATCTTTACAAAGCTTTCCATTACAAATTTTACCCCCAGTCCCTTCCCCTCCCCTAGATGGCAGGTATCATCATTAATCACATGATGATACCTTAATTTATATAAATGTAGCTAAATATTGATTGAAGTGGTAAATATACTCTTATTCAGTAAAATATTAGCACACATATTCAGACTTCTATAAACTGTACATTTGTGAATGGTAACCATCTTTATGTTATTTGTGCAAGTTTAGGTCTCCTTATATTATTTTCTTTAAAATATATGAATTTTGCACTCTTAATTGTTTTAGGTGGAATCCCAGGCTCAGTTAATATTTTCAGAAAGTGACCTAAGACAAGGAATATTGTCTTCCTAAAGCCAATAATTTTTTCCACATAATAAAAGTGGAAAATAGGGTCCCAATGAGATTTAGAATCATAAGTTTAAAGCGGAAGTAACCTGAGAGAAGCCAGCAAGTTTTCATCATCCACATTTTATTGACAAGAAACTGAAACTCAGAGAGTTAAATAACTTGACTCAAGTCATACAGTCAGTAAGTGTCTGAGGCAGGGTTTGAATTCATCTTATTGATTGCTTTGTTCTCCATTACAACGTATGCCCAAACTTCTTTTTTTCACCAAAACATCTTTGAAGGGCTTATTTTTTTTCTACCTAGTCATCATAAAAGATGTGCTTATTTGGAACTATGCCTACAGGGCTATCACACTGTGCAAACTCTTTGATACAGCAGTGTCTCTACTGGGTCTATATCCCAAAGATATCATAAAAAAGGGAAAAGGACCGACAGGTGTAAAAATGTTTGTAGCAACACTTTTTGTAGTGGCAAGGAATTGGAAACTGACTAGATGCCTATCATTTGTGGAATGTGGAATGGCTGAATAAGTTATGATATATGAATGTAATGGAATATTACTGTTCTATAAGAAATGATCAGCAGGATGATTTCAGAAAAGCCTAGAGAGACTCACATTAACTGATATTCAATGAAGTGAATAGAAGCAAGAGAACATTGTACACAGCAACAAGATTATTTGATGCTCAACTGTGATGGACTTGGTCCTTTTCAACAATAAACTTGTAATGAAGAGAGCCATTCGCATGCAGAGAGAGGACAATGGGGATTGAACATGAATGACAACATAGTATTTTCACCTTTGTTGTTGTTGTTGTTGTTTGCTTGCTTGTTTTTTCTTTCTCATTATTTCCTTTTTTGATCTGATTTTTCTTGTGCAGCATGATAAATATAGAAAAATATTTAGAAGACTTGCACATATTTAACCTATATTGGATAACTTGCTATCTAGGGGAGGGGGAAGAAAGGGAGAAAAATTTGGAACACAAGGTTTTACATGGGTGAATGTTAAAATCTATCTTTGCATTTATTTAAAAAAACATAGAGTTTTTCTAAAGGAGAGAAAGCATAGAAGGGTGATATAAATTTTGAAATGTTTTCTTGTTAACTTATGTATTAAAATGACAAAGTGATTTTGTTGTATTAAATTTGTTTTATGAAAAAAAAGTTATGCAGGAGCCATACTGGTCAGTACACTATATGCTAAACACAGAATAAGACTGCATGCTTTTGAGCTTTGCTCATATTTTCTATGCATAAAATGTCCTTTCTTCTTCCATCTTGGACTATTTAAATTCTTTAAGTCCCTATTTGCATGCTAATTGTGCCATGCAGTTTTCCCCAATAATCCAAACAGAAATTATCTCATCCATTGCAAAAGTGTAATAACCTTTGTATTTTCCTCATAAATTTACCATCTTTTTGTTTTTGTTGTTCAGTAATCTTCAGTCATGTTTGACTCTTCAGGAACCCAGTTGGGATTTTCTTGGAAGAGATTCTGAAGTAGTTTGTTATTTCTTTCTCCTATTCATTTTACAAATTGAAATTGAGGGAAATAAGGTTAAGTGGCATGCCCAGGATCACATAGCTAGTAAGTATCTGATAATAGATTTGAACTCAGGAAGGTGAGCCTTACTGACTTCAGGCCCAGTCTATGCACTATGGAGTCACCTAACTGACCTACTATGTTCACATTATTATTATTGGTGGTGGCAGTGTTATTGTTAACTGTCTTATCATCCAACTCACCCTTAATATATTATAAATTTCTTAAGGGCAAATATTTTTTTCCTAATCCCTCATATACAGTAGGCACTTAATAAGTATTTTTCATGTATTTCCTTCTCCCTAAGTATTTAAAATATAAGTCTTTTAAGAGTGACTCACAAACAAGTTCAGAATGGCTTATGGTCTAGTGACATACTGAGATAAAACCATCAGTTTGTCAAGCCTAGTCTGAATTATTCCTCTGGTGTCTTGCCAAACATTTATTCTTGACAGAATATTTGTGAACATTATACTTTATTGATTACCTCCACAATCCTCTCAACCTCCCAGTGAGGTTGGGAAAAAAATCTAATGCTCTACTTCATCAAGGTATATTGAACTTGTAAAAAAATTAACCTGGAATGCCTCTGGGTTTGGGGAAGATTTTCCCCCCAGAAGCTAACAAAAAGAGGAATAATAAGGTGAGTCTTTTCTGGCAATGTGTGGGTGAACAAGTAGAGAATCTAGAATATGCTTTACAGACATACTTCAATGAGTATTGTATTCAGTAGGTCTATAGGGATTTCTAGCATAATTAGTTTGCAAGATATAGGAAGAACTATTTTTCTCCAATATCAACAACTATTTTCCCTGAAGGCTCCAATTCAGCATAACAGGAAAATAGCTATATTTAGATTCCATAGAACTTGGGTTCAAATCCTGAATTTTGAATTTGCTACCTCTGTGATCAAAAGCAAGTGACAACCTTTATGGGCCTCAGTTTCCTCATCTAAAAAAATAAGGAAATTGGTATAGCCCTTCTCTCCTTAGTTCTAAATCTAAATCTCTGATGCTGAGATTCAGCCTAACTCAGACTCTTCAGATGGCACCTTAGTATACTAAAAAGAGGGCTAGGACTAAGTGAGAATTAGCTAGACCAGGTTCTAGTGTGTGCTCTGCCAGTACATGTGAGACCTTGAACAAAACCTTTCCACTTCCTAAATATCCATTTCTTCATCTATAAAATAATGGCTTGAATTCTAAATCTCTTTAATTTGACAAAAGACTACCTATTTATAAGGCAGAATTCTAGATATTAGTATTAGATGAAGAATCTACCTTCCAAAGCATTTACTATATAACAAAGGGGAATGTAATATACAGTCAGCCAATCAATTAGCATTTATTATTATGTGCCAGGTAAGACAGTTGGGTGTCATAGGGACTAAAGCACTAGACTGCTCTATTCCCAAGGACTTCTCTTCCTAAGTTCAAATCTTTCCTTAGACACTCACTAGTTGTATAGCCATGCACAAATCACTTCACCCTGTTTGCCTCAGTTTTTTCATCTGTAAAATTATCTGGGAAGGAAAATGGCAAATCACTACAGGATCTTTGCCAAGAAAACCCCAAATGAGATCATGAAGAAATGGACATGACTGAAATTAATTGAGCTATAACAACATGTGCCAGGTGCCAACCTATATGTTGGGTATAAACAAATAATTATACTGCAAAGAAGAGAAAGTCCAAAGTGTTATAAGAAATTTAAGGCAAAGCTGGTATTTATATGAATAGCATGTTGAAGTTTGGAAGATGCTTTGCATACATGATCTTACTGAGAGGGAAAAGACTATTTTCAACATGAGGTAAGAGGATTCAGGGAAAATGTGAAGGAGGAAATGGTACCTAAATTAGGCCTTAAAGGAAAAGAGGCATGGTGAGAAAGGACAAATACATGTATTTTTGGTGGAGGGAACAGAAAGTTATTGTTTATATAGGAAAAGCAAAGATACAGGAAATAATAGTGAAAGATATCAAAATTTAAATCAATGTAATGACCCATCTTTTGTTCATATGACTAATAAATTAAAAAATAAAGCATACCTGCCTCTTCTCAGTAAAAAAAATATCAAGCCAAAGATTTAGAGATGAAAAGGAATGTATAAGTCATATGTTTCCATCCACATTTATAACTGAGGAAATGAGATATAGAAAAGTTAAATTATTTTCCCAAGTTCATATAGGTAATAAAAACAAGACTAGGATGCAAACCAAGGTCGGTTGTTTTGTTTTCCTTTCTTCTTTTTTTAATAAAGCTTTTTATTTTCAAAACAAAAAAAGCTTTTCATTTTTGTGAAGAGGACCAAAATGACCTCACTATGTTAAAGGCAAATTACAGTGTGCCTCGCTATGGCTGATCAGACAAATATAAGCTCAGAATGCTCTACAATAAGTCAGGCACAAATAGTCCCTATAAACATTTGGGATGGATTCTCTAGTTCTGAGCATCCCATATTTTTTAGCTACTTTAATTCTTTGCTTAGAAAGCACAACATCTTCTCTGATGAGAGCATACCATGCTTGTTGTTTCTGTGCCAATGTCTCCCATATAATCAGTCTAAAATTCTTCAGACAGTCCTTGACAGTGTCCTATTTTGCTTTTTTTTGACCCCCTTGTGAGTGCTTGGACTTTGTGAATTATCTATAAAATATTCTTTTTTTGGCAAGTACACAGTTGGCATTCAAACAATGTGCTAATGAAAGTGCATTCTCTGCAGTTGAGTTGGAATCCCTGGCAATTTCATTCAAGAAAGGATTTTGGTGTCTGGTATTTTATCCTGACAGGTGATCTTCAGAATCTTCCTAAAAGAATTAAAATGGAAGTGATTCCTGATATGGTATTAACATAGTATCCAAGTTTTACAGGAATACAACAAGGTGAGAACAATGGCTCGGTAGACTTTCAGTTTGGTAGTCGGTCTAATTCTTTATCTGATTATAAACACGATAGTATTTCAATGGTACTACATTTCTTAGGATGCTTAATGACACATTTACTATCAATCTATCATCATCATTATAAATGAATTTAAAATATTTATAAAGTACATCCTATACTATAACCAGAAACTGGGCTAAGTCTTTACAAATATTTCATTTAATCCTTAATAACAATTCTAGGAGATAGATGCTACTATTATTCCCATTTTACAGATGAGGAAACAGAAACAAATAGAGGCTAAATGACTTACCCAGGGTAACACTGCTAGTGAGTGTTTGAGATGTAACTTGAACAAGTCTTGCTGACTCCACACTCAATACCACTGCCACTGCATAACTTAACTGTCCCTCAATTGAGGGAAATGTTTTAGTTTGATTTATTTAGTTGCACTTCTTTCATACAAGAGAATGTAAAAATGATTGAGCTATTTAAAAAATTTCAATAAAATGTTTTAGAAGGAAAAAAAAACTTGAGGAAAAAAGGAAAAGCAACCATGGAGACAGGAAGGCACAGAGTATATTGAAGACATTAGTGTATCTGTAGCATGTTGCATATGTGATGGAAAAAAAATAATAAGGCAAGAGATAAATGGCCACCAAATCATAAAGGGTCTTAAAAATAAGGCTAAAAAGTATAACTTTGTATAGTAAGGAGCCATGAAAGGTAAATTGAGTGAAGAATGGCAAAAATTCCTCCCACAAATATGAAGTTAGATGAATATCAAACCAAAAAAAAAAGAAGTGGACTGGACAAAGATGAGGAGAAAAACAAAGATTAAAATTATTTCAATGCATCTCTATGATTTTTCTGCTAGAGATTCTCTATAGTTCCTCCATAGAGCTTAGAGTCCTTGATCTCAAAGTCATTCAGATGACTCTTTAGGCTATTCTCTATTATGAATAACTGTTTTCCTTGTTTTTGACCTATAATTTCCTGTTCCTCCATCAGCTATTTAGGATCAGTATTTTTCTTTATTTAAATTTCTTTTTCATGTTTAACTTTGTATATGTGAAATCATGCAAAACATATTCCCACATTATATTTTAAGAAAAAATAAAATAAGAAAATTATATTCAATTTATACTCAGTTCATCATTTCTAATTTTCCCTTTCTTTTGACTTAAAATGACTTTAAGGCATTTTGATATCTTATATTTCCATTTACTCAATTTTAATTGTTAAGAAATTATTTTCTTCAATGAAATTTTGTACCTCTTTTTTTAATTTGGTCTGTTCTACTTTTTAATGAGTTCTTTTCTTTAGTGAGTTTTTGTGTTTCTTTTACCATTGGACCAATTCTGGTTTTTTAAGGGTTATTTTCTTAAGAATTTTTTGTGATTCTTTTATTAAGGCATTAATTCTCTTTTCCTAATTTTCTTACATGTTTTTAATAGTTTTTCCTAATTTTCCTCTACCACTCTTTTATCTTTTAAAAAAATTTTCCAGAAAGAAGTTTGTTGGGTGTAGGTCAAATTGTCAATTTTCTTTTTTTTTTAAATTTTATTTATTTAATATATTTCTCTAGTTACATTCAAATCATTTTTACATTTGTTTTTAAGATTTTTGAGTTCTAGATTCTCTCCCTTATCCCCAACTACAATTTAAAAATCACGTGAGAAATTATGCAAAATATTTTCATAAAAGTCAAGAATGAAAACATAGATCTTTTACCCTAATGAAATTAAAAACCCAAAAAAAGCTAAATTAGAAAGAAAGAAAGAGAGAAGGCTTCAATCTGTATTCAGACACAATCAATTCCTTCTCTGGATATGGATAAGATTTTTTATCATAAATCCTTCAGAGTAGCAATGGAGAATAGCAAAGTAATTCACAGCTGGTCATCCCATGCTATTTGTATACAGTACATTTCACTTTTTTATGAAGGACTTTCCAGGGTTTTTTTTTTTTTCTGAAAGTATCCTGTTCATCATTTTCATGGAACATTAATATTCCATCACAAACACATTACAGTTTATTGATCCATTTCCCAACTGATGGGAATCCTCTCAATTTCCATTTTTTTTTTGCTCTGAAAAGAGATGGCAGAGTAATGGCAGGAACTTGCCCAACCTCCCCCTAAATTGTTCCAAATTCCTTATAATAATGATTTTAAACAAATTTTAGAGCATCAGAACATTCAAAAAGACAGAATAGAACATTCTCCAGCTGAAGCCAACTTAGAATCTCAGTAGAAAAGGTCTGACACCAGAGTGAGAATCCTGGGGCACGACAATCTGGTACAGACCCAGACCCAGACCCAGCCCAGACTGGCAGATATCTGAATCAGCAGCTGTACTAATGGCCTCCAGAATTCCCAGCCCAGAGACACCAAAAAGGAGCTGGAAGGTCAGCAGAAAAGGTCTGTGCAACCAGAGTAGGAGTCCAGCATGCAATCTCAGGATGAAATTTCAGTGCAAACCAGTCTCAACTCCAGTCCATACCCCAGCATCAGCAAGGCAGGACTTTTGAATAACTAGCATTGAGACAGGTACAAAAGGAAATACCAAAAACTAATGAGGAGAAGAATGCCTTAGAAAGCACATTTGGCCAGTTGGGAAAGGAAGTGCAAAAGCTCACTGGGAAAAATAATTCCATAAAAAACAGAATTGAGCCAATGACTTTATGAGAAATCAAGATACAGTAAAGTAAAATCAAAAAGAAAATAATAAGAGAAATGAGATCTTATCAGACTTGTTTTGAATTTTTTTTACAATTACTACTGCTAATTGCATCTCCCCATTTATTCTCTGTCCTTTCACCCTGTCCCTCCTCAAAAGTGTTTTGCTGCTAACCACTTTCTCCCCCAATATGCCCTCTCTTTTATAACTCTTGCCCCTTCCTATATCCCTTTCTCCTCCTATTTTTCTGAAGAAAGAGTTAGATTTCTATATATCTCTGTTGGGTGTATATATTTTTCCTATTTGAGCCTATTTTGATGAGAGTAAGGTTCACTTACTCTCCCTTGCTTTGCTCACCTTCTCCTCCACTGTAAAAGTTTTTTTCTTGCCTCTTTTTATGGCAGATAATTTGCACTATTTCCACCTCTTCTTTCCCCTTTATCCCAGTATGTTCCTGCCCCTCAAATTCATCATTTTTAAAAAGATATTATCCTTTCATATTCAAATAAAACCTGTGTCCTCTGTCTATATATACTCTTCATTTCCATAAAACTAAGAAAGAAAGTTCTAATGAGTTACAAGTATCATTTAGGAATATAAAAAAGATAAATCTAAATCCCTTAGGATTTTACTTTCCTGATTATGTCCTTATGCTTCTCCAATGTTCTATATTTGAAAATCAAATTTCCCATTCAACTGTGTTTTTTTTCATCACAAATGCTTGAAAAATCCTCTATTTAATTAAATGATCACCTTTTACTCTGAAGGAGTTTTGCTGGGAAGGTGATTCCTTATTGCAATCCTATCTCCTTTGCTCTCTATAATATCATATTCCAAGCCCTCTGATCATTTAATGTAGAAGATGCTAAATCTTGTGTTATACTAACTGAGGTTCCACTATACTTGACTTGTTTCTTTCTCGATGCTTGCAATATTTTCTCCTTGATCTGGAAGTTCCCAAATTTGGCTATAATATTCCTGAGAGTTTTCATTTTTGAATCTCTTTCAGGAAGTGATTGATAGATTATTTTGATTTCTATTTTACATTCTGGTTCTAGAATATCAGGACAGTTTTCCTCGATAATTTCTTGAAAGATTATGTCCAGGATCATTTTTTAATCATGACTTTCAGGAGACCAATAACTTTTAATTTATCTCTCCTGAATCTCTTTTCCAGGCCAGTTGTTTTTCCAATAAAATATGTTAAATATTGGTCTATTTTTTCAATTTTTTTTTGTTTTTCTTTATTGTATCTTGATTTCTCATAAAGTCATTAGCTTCCATTTGTTTGATTCTATTTTTAAGGAATTATTTTCCTCAGTGAGCTTTTGTACATCCTTTCCCAATTGGCCAATTTTGCTTTTCAAGGCATTCTTCTCCTCATTAGCTTTTTGTGTTTCCTTTTGCACCTATCTCAATTCTTTACCTATTTTTCCTCTATCTCTCTTACTTGATTTTCAAAGTCCTTTTGATCTCTTCCAGGGCCTGAATCCAATTCTTGATTTTCTTGGAGGCTTTGGATAAAGCAACATTGACTTTGTTATCATCTTCTGAATGTGTGTTTTGATCTTCCTTGTCACCATTATAACTTTCAATGGTCAGAAATGTTTTCTGTTTTCTGCTCATTTCCCTAGCTTATTACTCTGCTTTTAATTCTTTGATAAAGTAGGGCTCTGAATTTGTAACTATGCTCAAAAAGTTATCAAAATGTGCATCCCCTTTGACCCAGCAGTGATTCTACTGGGCTTATATCCCAAAGAGATCTTAAAGGAAGGAAAGGGACCCACATGTGCAAGAATGTTTGTGGCAGCCCTTTTTGTAGTGGCTAGAAACTGGAAACTGAATGGATGCCCATCAATTGGAGAGTGGCTGAATAAATTATGGTATATGAATGCTATGAAATATTATTGTTCTATAAGAAACAACCAGCAGGATGATTTCAGAGAGGCCTGGAGAGAGTTGCATGGAACTGATGCTGAGTGAAATGAGCAGAACCAGGAGATCATTATATAAGACAACAACAAGAGTATATGATGATCAATTCTGATGGACATGGCTCTCTTCAACAATGAAATGTTTGAAACCATTTCCAGTTGTTCAGTGAAGAAAGCCATATACACCCAGAGAGAGAGATATGAAATGTGGACCACAACGTAACATTTTCATGCTCTCTATTGATGTTTGCTTGCATTGCATTTCCTTTCTTAGATTTTTTTTCTTGTAGATAGGATTTTTCTTGCACAACAAGATAAGTGTGAAGATATGTATACATATATTCGATTTGTTAAGTATTTTAACATAAATAACATGTAGTGGATTTCCTGCCATCCAGTGGAGGGGTGGGGACTGGGGTTGGGGAATTTGTAATGGAAAGCTTTGTAAGGATCAATGTTGAAGAATTACCCATATATGTGTTTTGCAAATAAAAAGCTTTAATAAAAAAATATAAAAAATAAAGTAGGGTTCTGTTCCCAGGGTGGGAGGTGCACTGTCCCAAACTTCAGGGGTGATGTGCAGCAGTTTTCAGAGATCCTTCTAGGAATCTGATCACAAGCACTCTTTTCTGCCCTGGAGTTGTTAGGAGTGCCCAGGCTCCACTGTAGCTGTAAGGTCAACTGTGCTGGTCAGGGCTTTGCTGGAGTGGCCCACACTGGAATTGCATGCTGGGCTCCAACTGGTTCCACAGACTTGCTGTTGTCTTCCAGATCTTTTTTAGTGTCTCTGTCATGAGAGGTCTGGAAGCCACCAATACTGCAGGGATTAAGAGGTAGGGCTAGGGGTAAGGCTGGGACCAGGCCTGGGACTAGGGCTGGGATCGATTTCAGAGCTGCACTGGTGTGGCTTTCACCAGGACTGCTTTCATGGTATCGCAGACCTTTCTTTCTAAGTTGCCTTCCACTGGAAATTGTTCTACTCCATCTTTTTGGTTGTTCTGATGCTTTAAAATTTGTTTAGAGTCATTACTTAAAGCAATTTAAAGTGCTTTCGGGGAGAGGTTGGGCAAGTTCCTGCCCATCTTTTCTCTACCCCCCCAAATTAGAATTCTTCAATACATTTTTATTTGCTTCTATTTCATTATCCTAGTCTTTCCTACCTCCATAATAGATGTTTTATGGTTAAATTCGTTTTTCTGGTTTTTGTTTGCTAACTTTTCCAGCTTCTTTTTTGATTTTGAACTTTATATTAAATTGGGTTCTGTTCGCCCAACAATGGGAAGGCATTATCCCAAGAGTTAGCCCTTCCTTGTGGTACTGTTTTCAAAGTTAGTTCTGGGAATCTGCAAGTTCTTGGTGATGTGATCTTGGAAGAAGTATGGCCATTGCTCCTCTGATGTACACTAGTGTTTTTATCTAAGAAGGGTCCTTAGTCCTTTTGTGATTAACCCCCTTCTCTTTCCTGAAACTTTGATGCAGAACTACATATTAGTAATAGAGTTCCCAATCAGTGCTAGTTGTACCCAATGCTAGCAAAGGGTCTCCTGTAATCTCTTTCTGTCTGACAACCTTACTGGCTGTGGACTAAGAATTCTTAGAAGCTCCTGCTAATGCAAGCATTGCTTTTGCTTCCCCTGTGTATGTAACCTCCAGACAGACTTCCTTCTAACAACCTCCTAAGTTTTCTTAGGGAAAATGTTTCACCCTGACTTTTTGTTCATTTTTCTGCTCCAAAATTTGACCTTAGGCATTATTTTAAGGTTGTTTAGTACGGAATGTTGAGAGAATTCAGTTGGGTTGCCTTTAATTCTCCATCTTGGTTTCTTGAAATAAACATGTAGATATGATTTTTTTTATTGTTTTTAGTACACTTCAATTCACTTTATAATAGTCTGATTTCCATGATTATCATTGAATAATAAACTTTTCAGACTGGAAAGCATCCTAGAGGGAACTTAATAAAATCTTTTTTTTTTCAGGTAAGAAAACTGAGGCGTAAAGAAGTTATTACTTGTCCAAGATCACACATAAGAAATATCAAGAAAAGGATATATCCATTGCCTTTCCTTACTTTTTGTTGTTGCTGCTGCTATGGGTTATGAAGAGAGACAAAGACTGAAAGAAAGATATAGGCATAATGTATTCTAAGGGAAGGGTGCACTTTGTATCCCTCCCTCTGTGTCTTTTTTTGTCTTTCTGTCTCTATGTGTCTGTCTCTCTTCATGTGTCTCTCTGTCTCTAACTCTCACTTTCTCTGTCTCTGTCTCTGTCTCTCTATCTCTCTATCTTTCTGTCTCTGTCTCTCTCTCTCTTTGTCTCTCTTGTATCTATCTTTATGTCTCTTCCTCCCCCCCACACACAAATACAAATATATGGCAGCTATGCCCACTAGCAAGCAATTAGGTTTGTTTTCTAAATCAAGCTCAAGCCTAATAAGCAACCTGGCCTTTCCCTGAAAAATTTTGCCTTATGTTAGGTGATTATTTTTTAAAATAAAAATACTGGAAATGGTTGGGAATAAATGTATCATAAACAAGAAGACAAAGGCTTGCAGCTATTAACTATCTTTTGTGGGGATAAAATTTCAGCTCAACCTTGTCCTCCTCAGATTCCTTAAGAAAAAGAGGGACAAACAAGAGAAACTTTTAGTAGAAGATAGAACTGTCTTTGTTCCATCTGAAGAAGTCAGTGACTGGAATGCTATTGGTCCCACAGTTTCAGGTCTGATTCCTGAGAATAGATGTGATCACAACTAGCACTATCCTTGACCTGAGCAGAAGAGCATGGTCAGCACACAATGTTAGTGATGAGTTTTGACTGATGAAAGGGAAGTCCAGCTGGACCTGCTGGACCTTGTTTATCACAGCAGATGTGTGCCTGAAACTGTTTCATTTGGGTGTTACTGTGATGCTAAAGTCATGAGGCCTTATCAACCTAGTTTGAGTGGAAAGGATAAAATAAAAATGAGAAACATGGAATTGAAATCCAAGATAAATAACAAGATAATAAGAGAATTTTTGATGCTCTTCATTAGGTTAGATCCCTAGGTACAGATGAGCTTTATCCCAAAGCACTGCGAAAAATAAAATATAGGATTGTTTAGCCATCTAGTAGCTACTTGAAAGTGAATAGGGTCTCATTTTTTCCATCTTTGTATTTCTGGCACCTACCATAAAACTTTCCGCAAATCAAGTACTTAATGAATGTTTGTTGAACTGAATTAAATTAACAGTTTGCCTCATAAGGTAGTAGATTCCCTCTTATTGAAAGACTAAAATGATTCCTTGTTCAGTTGTGGGGTATTAATATATTAAAGCTTAAAATTGTGCTATGACTTTGGGATATCTTGTATACGTATTTTTCATAAAATCTGTGACTTCATTAGTATAGGTAGCTACCCACAAGCAACTTCCTGTACCAACATAGATCAACAACTTTTTTTGTGATTTAGAGTCATAGAGAGTTACTTGAGGCACTGAGGCTGACTTATCCAGAGTCACACAAACAGTATTTTGAGAAGAGTTAAGTCCAAATCTTCCTTACTCTGAAGTTTCCTTTTCACGGTGACATTCTTCCTCTCAATAAAAACTTATAGTAAAATGCAAATTTTTATAAAGCAGGACTAATTTTACCGTTTACTTGTACTTGGATTTCAGAGGTATGTTGTTTTCATTTTTATTTAATGATCAGTTGCTAATGGGCTGACAGTTGTAACAACAAGAAAAAGCAAAGTATATTTTTAAGAGCAATGACTCTAAATTAAAAGAACTTTTCACCACTGCACTCCTTATTACTGGACAACAAGGCCCTTACAAGTCCCATCAAGTTATTGGATCTTGGTTTCCTCATTCATAAAACAAAGGAGTTTAGACCAGATTGCTAAGTTCCTTTCCAGGTCTAAATCCTATATCACCTATTAGGGAAAATGTTAATTCTGGTATGAACACTATTATCCCTTCTATGACTTGGCAAATAAAACCAGTGTGGCTTTCAGCCCAGAAATTACATTGGCATTTGCTCTCCAAGAATGTTTTTCCCCCAAATTAAAAAAAAAAATATGTGGTTGGTAAGTCTATTATAACAGGCTTCCCCAAATCTGAATTTCTAAGGAAGAAAGAATCTTTTAGTCCAACCATACCATTTATATATTAAAAAAGTGAATCATTAGAGATTATAAGTTCAAGGACTGTTTTTTGCCTCTGTTTTTGTTATCCTAGTGCATAACACAATACCTGACACATAGTAGGTGCTTAATTTTGATTGATTAATTGATTGACTACATGAGGAAAGTGTGCTGCTTTGGTTTGCTCAATGAGTTGACATGTTATCTGGTACAATGGAAAGAGTAATGGTTCTGGAGTAAAAAGGTCTGGGATTAGATTCTCCATTTAGCTCTTCCAATATATGTGACCATCAACAAATCATTTAACCTTTCTAGGCCTTATCTCCCTCATCTTTAGAATAAGGGAGTTGGAGTTCTAATAAGTTGCTTCTCAGGCTCCTTCCAATCTATATCTATGATTCCTTCAGTTAATAATAGAACTAGAATTCAATCTTGGTCTGATCCCCTGTCCAGGATTTTACCTTCACTACACCATGTTTTGCAAGAAGCCATTTGCCTCTAGCTACAGAATGTCAATATCAGATGACAAACAGAAGGCTAAGCACATCTATTCCTGAGCCCAGGGCAAAGGAGCTTGCTGTAGGGGAAGAGATGAGGGCAGGTAGGGCTTAATGACTGCAATTAATCATTTTCTCTTAAAGAAGAGGATGGGGAGGAAAAAAGAATCACCACAGCTTGATTGTCCGAGCCCAACTTACTCTCAAATTCCTGCTCCCTCATCCATTTTAACAGCAGCACAGTTTGAAGGGATTTATAACAGCTATAAACTGTTGTCTTTGAATTATAGCTTGGCCTATTAGTTTACAAGAGGTAAGGGGAAAATGTTCCTTTATCTGAACTGTCAGCTTTTCTTAAGTTTTCTCTTTAAACACACACACACACACACACACACACACACACACACACCATAGACACATGTTATTACTTATAATATATACAAAAGTCACTTGAAAAATAATACCAAGATTTATTATAATCTATTCACTTTTGAGAAATTAACAACCAAAACAAATAATTCTATCCAAAGCATAAAGGGACTTAGCAAGGAAAAGGACTTGTCACTTTATTATTGCTGAGGTTTGTTCAATTTGAAGTCAGAAAGTCCTGAGTTTTAATCCAGTCCTTGTTACTTATTACAATAATTCTGCAAGCATGATCTAGTCCCTTAGTTTTAATTTTAGTTGCTTTTACCCCTGAAACAAGGTAATAATTTCTGCTCCAATTAGTCCAAATTTACTTCAGAATTGAGTGGGCTACAGGGGCAAAAGGATGGATGGATTCATAGCAAAAGGGCATTGTTCAAATCTGTCTTTGCCTACTTACAACTGGTATGATCATAGACAAATCATTTAATATCTTCAGGAGTTCAGTTTCTTTATCTGCAAAATAACGAGAATTGACTAAAATATATGTAATTATCTAACTCTATGATCCTATGACTCTTTTTTTAGCCCAAAAGATATTTTTGCATGTAAAATCATTAGTAAGAAAAGATCCTGCATCTCCCCCATGTTAGCCTCCTCTCAAGCAAATGATGCTCTTTAAGATCCCAAAGCATAGATAAGCACTCTACCAATCAACATCCTGAAACCCAGCAAAAAGAGATTGTATCTCTAATACATATTAATAGTGAGAGTTCTGCTATTCAGAAAAAGAAACTTAAGGAGCCATCTTGGAAGAGACCCAAGAACATCACATTCCCACAATCTGGACACACATTTAGAGGGTCACAGCATGATCTTCCTATCTACAAGAGAATGTGAATTACATTCTCTGATAAAACTTTTTAAGACACAGATCCTTATGCATAGGCCTCCTTTTGAATGCAGATTGGTTATCCATAATCACTCATGTTGGTTAAGGGGAAAACATAGGAAGAAATGGATCAGAGAAAATTATCAGGTCTCTTTATGTTCAAAGACCTCAGACTCACAAGACAGTCATCATTTCAGTTGATAAAATGAGCAACCCAAGTTTAATGACTACAAAATATGGATGGGCATTCTTCTAACACTGTGTAAACTTATGTAAGGAGAAAATTGGGAATAAAGAAAAAGATTTTAATTTAGGAAGAGTTAAGAGACAAAGCATTCCAGAAAAAAAAAGAAATAGTAAAAATCAGTCAGAAAATGGAGTGTCATATGAGAGGAGCAACAGTATCAGTGATACTAAATCATAGAGTCCACAGATGGTTGTAGAATACAAGAAGACTAGGAAAGCCAGAAAATTCCAGATTGTGAAGAGACAAAGAAAAGATTTTATATTTGATTCTGGCTGTAATGGGGAGCCAATAGAGCTTAATAAATAATATAGTCAGACAGGCACGTTAGGAACATCACATTTGAAGATAAGTGGAAAATGGACTGGAGTAGGGAAGAGACTTGAATCAGGGAGACCAATCAGAAAGCCATTGTAATAGTCTGTCTTTGAGGCGATGAGAGCCTTAAGAAGGTTGGTGAATTTTCAATTGATCAGGCATAAAATAAAGATTTTTAATAATCAAGTCATAGAAAAGGATATATAATTAACTATAAAGTTAATAGCTATGGGTGAGAAAGTAGAACTCCTGGTCCTAACAGATTTATAGCAAAATTCTATTCAACAATTAGTACCAATAATTACACAAATTCTTCTCAAAAATTAAGAAAACACCCTACAATAAGTGCTTGGTAACTTTGATCTATGGATGTATGAATAGAAGAATGAATGTGTTTTTAAGTGCCCTGATTGAAATTCTTCCTTCTATGGGGTTGTATCTGTCTGAGTTAGAGCTTACTTTCCCAAGTCTTCTATGAGTAAGGTAATCTATTTATCTTTGAGTTTGCATGTCCTGGTTGATTACAATGGAGAAAAAACAGAAATGAGAAATGTGTGACCCATGGGAAGGGAAGAACAGCAAGAAATATCTCTCACTTTGACCTGTTTTGACAAGCTGTTCAGATAATTACTAACCACCCAACCACCATCAAAATATAGCCTTTTGAGGTAACTGTTCCTAATTCAACACATTATCACCTGACCTTCCCACATTATAAGTGATATAGGTAAAGGAGAGAAAATGCTATGCTGACTGAAATGATCATTAATAAGATCCCATCAGGTCTGGGAACTCAGTGGGAAAAATCCTCTAATTCTTTGTGATTCCTAGGTGAAAGCAGAAAATCAAAAAGTAACTAAAGAAATTGAACAAAATCTACCCATTTACTAAGCGGACGTTGATCACTAGAAAACTCCAAAAACATTTTTAAAGTTTATTTATGTGTTTTGCATTTAAATTATGACTATTTTCTGGTTATTCTATTCTATGAGTTCTCTTGTCACTAAACTAAAACAATTAAGCAAAACTAAGATTACAGTGAACCCACCTGAAAGTCTATGTACTATTTCACAGCCATGGATCCTCCAACCTTACTGTTTTAATGTTTTTTTTAATTAATAAAAATCTATTTTCTTTTGCTCACACCCTCTACCCAATTTTTTTAAGAGAGAAAAGAAAAAGTCAAGGTAAACAAAATCTCTCATTGGCTATATACTTTAGATATTAATATACACATATGTGTATATATCTACTTACAATACATATGTGTCTATCTGATAGATATAACATGCAAACACATGTACATAGATAGAAATATATATAGGATAAGTAAACATATGGAAATGGTATGCACAAACATTATATATATATATATATAATATGTGTATATGGATATATATGTATATATTTTTGAAAAAGACAGAAAAGGAGAGAGACAGAGATACACAGGAGAGAGAGATCCATGACTTCAGAGTACTTATACTTTGGAAAGAAAGGTGATGAATTTACAGTACAGATCCTAGACATGCATCTCATCTCCCTCATCTCTCTATCAAGAAACATTAGCTCTCCAGAATCCTGGATGGCCATCACCTTATTCATTATTCTTACAGATTTCAAAATTGTTTGTCTTTCAGTGTTGTGCTTTTGTACAAATTGTTCTCCTGGTTTTACTTACTTCATTCTTCATCAGTTTATAAAACTCTTCAGCATCATTTTCATAATAGACTTTCTATTATAATTTGCTGTCCTGGTTCTGATTAAATTCATCATACTCACATATCACAACTTTTTCTGCCACTCTTCAACTGATGATGCTCTTTGGGAGTCCATTTTTTGCCACTGTAAAAAAGGAGCTACTCTATTAAAAATTATGCATATAGAATCTTTTCCTATGTTTGGTCTTTGGAGGGGCAGGATGTGAAAGCCCAGAAGGAGTAAGCTGAGTCAAAGGAATGAATTATTTGATAATTTTTGTGTACAATTCGAAATTCCTTTCCTAAATGATTGTTCCCATTCACAAGTCCATCCACAGTGCATCAGAGTCCAGGACCTTTAAGGTAAAGAAAGATAGGAATTGGCAGCTTTTGGCATGCCTCATGAGTTCTCTGTGGAGGCCTAAAATTAAGATAGCTAAAAAATAGAGAGGTTGTAAAATTAAGTAGAAAATGCATGAAACTTAGATTTTGCCAACCTGGGTTTAAGTAGATCCAGCATAAATATAGGCAGCATATAGAGGCAAGAACTATCAAATGAGATGACATTTATATAATGCCTTGTAAACTGAAAAAGCTATGTACATAGTAGCTGTTATTACTGTGCTGCTGGTACTAAATGTTTATGTTCTCTCTTTTATTGAGTAATCCCTGAAGTTTTTTTAATTGGTAATTCTTTACCCATTTATTTATGCCTTTCTTTTACCTTCTCATTATCATGATTCAGAACAATTGATTAGGTGGAATATAGTCAAATGCTGATTGTTGGCATGGAATCTGGATCTTTGCTATTGTATCCACAATCCCTTATGCTGTGTTAGGTATAATTATGACAGGGTAGTCAAACCCTAACTCCATTTTTATTCTAGGCAAAGTTGTTTTATAGCTCTTATTCTCTTTTCTCTCTCTCTTAGTTATTGCTGGCAAGATTCTTGCTAGTTCTCCATAATATAAGGTCAGAACCTTATGCCTAAAAGAAAGTCATATATCTTAGAGCTAGTATGGCTTCAGAAGGGGCAGAGGAATATTTGACATGATGTTTCCTTCCCAACAACTCCAAGAAAAATGCCAGGAACAGAGGTATGTATACAACATCTATAGATCTGACCAAGTCTTTGATACTTTCAGTCACAAGGCTTTATGGAAAATTATCTCAAAATTTGGTTTCCCAGAGAAATTCATCAATATGGAACATCAATTTCAGGATGGCATGCTTGTTATGGACAATTGACAATACTCCCATGCTTTCGCAATCACCAAAGGAATGAAACAAATTTGTGTGCTTGCTCCCATGCTTTTTAACATGATATTTTCAGCCAATGTTTTCAGTTATTTTGTCAAATGCCTTCAGTGAGGACAAGCATGGAATCAAAGTCAGCTACTGCACTGATAGTAAATTGTCAAACATGAAAAGCCTACAAGCCAAAACTAAAGTGTAGGAAATATTGGAGCATGATATTTTTATTGGCAGATAATTATGCACTTAATACAGCCTCCAAAGCTGAGATGCAACAAAGCATGGGTCTATACCCTCTTGCTTGTGCAATTTTAGCCTACCAGTTAAAATGTAGGTCCTTGGGATGGAGTCAAGATGGCAAACAGTAGGCAGAACTTTGCTTGAGCTCTCCCCAGCTTCCCTCATAATCAATACCACATCAAGTCTCTGAACTGGTTGTGAAGTGACAGAACCCATAAATATTTGGGTCTATATCAGTTGAGCAGCAGAGGAATATGTGGCCCAGCAGAGGCACAGTGCAGGGAGAACCAAGGCAGAAAAACATGATATAGGCAATCTTGTAGGAGCTTCTTAGTCAAAATACAGCAGCATTGACTACTCTGTCCTGCCAGAAACCAGTGGATCAGCAAACTAGCTGTGAGACCTCTAACACAACTACAGAAGGCAGATAGTGATCCCTGAAACTCAGTACAACAAGGGGGATTTGGCCAGAAGGACCCATTGTAATGGGAAAGCCTGCAACATTGACCCCAATGGAGGGAAGCCCTTGTCACCCTGTAGAGGAAGTTCAACACAATCTCCCCTTTGCCCTAGGAGAAAAATGAGGAAAAAAAGCAAAAAGGACTCTGACTGTAGATAGCTATTATAGACACAAGTCAGAACAAACCTCAGACGCTGAAGATACTAAAGGCAAAACATCTCCAGATGAAGCTTCAAAGGATGATATGAACTGGTCTTCAAAAAGGTTTTTTTGGGTTTTTTTTATTAATTTTTTAGTATTTTCTTTTTTAGTAAAGCTTTTCATTTACAAAATATATTCATGGGCAATTTTTCAACACTGACACTTGCAAATCTTCTGTTCCAACTTTTCCCCTCCTTCCCCTACCCCTTCCCCTATATGGCAGGTAGTCCAATACATGTTAAATATGTTAAAATATATGTTAAATCTAATATGTGTACACATATTTATACAGTTATCTTGATGCACAAGAAAAATTGGATCAAGAAGGAAAATACCTGAGAAAGAAAACAAAATACAAACAAACAAAAACAAAGAGGGAAAATGTTGCGGTCTACACTCAGTTCCCACACTCCTCTCTCTGGGTGTATATGGCTCTCTTCATCACTGAACAATTGGAACTGGTTTGAATCATCTCATTGTTGATGAGAGCCACATCCATCACATCATGTTGTAGTCTTGTTGTTGCTGTGTATAATGATCTCTTGATTCTGCTCATTTGACTTAGCATCAGTAAATGTAAGTCTCTCGAGACCTCTCTGAAATCATCCTGCTTAGTCTTTTCTTACAGAACAATAATATTCCATAACATTCATATACCACAATTTATTCAGCCATGCTCCAATAGATGGGCATCTATTCAGCTTCCAGTTTCTAGCCACTACAAAAAGGGCTGCCACAAATATTTTTGCAAATATAGGTACCTTTGCTCCTTTATCTCTTTGGCGTATAAGCCCAGAAGAAAGACTGCTGGGTGAAATAGTATGCACAGTTTGATAACTTTTACAACAAAGTTCCAAAGTGCTCTCCAGAATGTTTGGGCCCATTCACAGTTCCACCAACAATGTATCAATGTCCTAGTTTTCCCACATCCCCTCTTACATTCATCATTATATTTTCCTGTCAGCTTAGCCAATCTGAGAGGTGTCTAGTGGTATCTCAGAGTTGTCTTAATTTGCATTTCTCTGATCAATAGTGACTTGGAGCACCTTTTCATATGAGTAGAAATAGTTTCAATTTCTTCATCTGAAAATTGTCTATTCAGGTCTTTCGACCATTTATCAATTAGAGAATGGCTTGATTTCTTATAAATTTGAGTCAATTCTCTATATATTTTAGAAATAAAGCCTTTATCAGAACCTTTAAATGTAAAAATGTTTTCCCAGTTTATTGCTTTCCTTCTAATCTTGCCTGCATTGATTTTGTTTGTATTAAAACATTTTAACTTAATATCAAAATTATCTATTTTGTGATCAATAATGATCTCTAGTTCTTCTTTGGTCACAAATTCCTGCCTCCTCCATAGATCTGAGTGGTAAACTCTCCTATGTTCTTCTAATTTGTTTATAATATCATTCTTTATGTCTAGATCATGAACCCATTTCGACCTTATCTTGGTATATGGTTATGTGTGGGTCAATGCCCACTTTCTTCCATACTAGTTTCCAGTTTTCCCAGCAGTTTTTATCAAATAGTGAATTTTATCCCAAAATCTGGGATCTTTGGGTTTGTCAAATACTAGATTGCTATAGTTATTGACTATTTTGTCCTATGAACCAAACCTATTCCACTGATCTACTAGTCTATTTCTTAGCCAGTACCAAATGGTTTTTGATGCTTTATAATACAATTTGGATCTGGTACAGCTAGGCCAACTTCATTTGCTTATTTTTTTCATTAATTCCCTTGAAATTCTTGACCTTTTATTATTCTAGATGAACTTTGTTATTGCTTTTTCTAGATCTGTAAAATAATTTCTTGGGAGTTTGATTGGTATGGTGCGAAATAAGTAGATTAATTTTGTTCTTCCAGATGAATTTTGTAATTAGTTTTTCTAGGTCAGTAAAATAGTTTCTTTGGAGATTAATTATTACAGATCTAAATAAATCCATTATTTTAGGTAGTATTGTCATCTTTATTATATTTGCTAGATATTTGATATATTTCCAATTGTTTAGATTTGACTTTACTTGTGCAGAAAGTGTTTTGTAGTTTTGCTCATATAGTTCCTGACTTTCCCTTGGCAGATAGATTCCCCAATATTTTATACTATTGACAATTATTTTGAATGGAATTTCTCTTTGTATGTGTTGATGTTGGATTTTGTTAGTGATGTATAAAAATGCTGATGATATATGTGGATTGATTATGTATCCTGCAACTTTGCTAAAGTTGTAGATTATTTCTAATAGTTTCTTAGTCAATTCTCTAGGGTTCTCTAAGTATAACATATCACCTGCAAAGGGTAATAATTTGGTTTCCCCTTTACCTACTCTAATTCCTTTAATATCTTTTTCTTTTCTTTTAGCCAAAGCTAGCATTTCTAATGAATAGTAAGCGTGATAGTGGGCAACCTTGTTTCACTCCTGATCTTACTAAAAATGGTTCTAATTTATCCCCATTACATATGATGCTAGCTGATGGTTTTAAATAAATGCTACTGACTATTTTAAGAAAAAGCCCATTTATTCCTATACTCTCTAGTGTTTTTGTTAGGAATGGATGTTGGATTTTATCAAATGCTTTTTCTGTATCTATTGAGAGAAGCATATGGGTTCTGTCACTTTGGTTATTGATAAAGTCAATTATGCTAATAGTTTTCCTAATATTGAACCAACTCTGCATTTCTGGTATAAGTCTTTTTTCTTAGGAAGTTGATTAATAGCATGTTTTATTTCTTTTTCTAAAATTTAAGTAATTGATTTCCTCTTCTGTTAATCTAGGCAATCTATGTTTTTATAGGTATTCCTTCATTTCACTTAGATTTTCAAATTTAGGGAGTCATGGTGGCAGAGATCAGACAGGAGTCTCTGTAACCTCCTCTAACCTCCCCTCAAACCAACAACATATGAAGCCTCTAGACTGATTCTGAAGCAAAAAATCCACAATATCTGGAGAACAACACGATTCTAGAAGAAGATACTCTGGAAGAACCTCAAAACAGGTCTGTTTTAATTGGGCAGGGGGTGATCTACTGAACCCAGACTGCAGCGCAGGGAGACCGGGGCAGGGAGCTGGAGCAGGGAGCTGGAACAGGAGTCAGAACAGGAGTGGGAGCATTGTGCTTTTCACACACCTGGGAGTCTTCTGCGGGCCTCTTGGAACAATCTGTCCTGATTGTGGGCAGGTGGTTTGGAGGCTCTGCCTTTTGAGGGGGATAGATTGTGAACCACTGAACCCCTGATGAGCATCTAACCTAGCTGCCATTACACAGCACCTTAAAGCAATCAATCAAACAACAGGACTGATCAGCACCAGAAATAATTCAATCAGTGGAGCTGCCCAGTACCTGAAATAATTCAATCAGCAGAACTGCCCCAGGGTGAACTAAAGCAGAACTGCCCAGCACCTGACATAATTCAATCAGCAGAACTGCCCAGTTCCTGAAATAACTCAATCAGCAGAACTGCCCCAGGGCAAATGAAAGCAGCTGTCCCACCTTTGCCCTAAACAAACCTCACACCTTTAAAAAAAAATGAATAAAAAACCAAAAAGACCTCTCACCATAGACAACTTTTATGGAGAGAGGGAACAACAGACTTCAAATCCTGAGGCCTCTAAAGGTAAAGCAACTCGAGAAAAAGCCCCAAAGAGAGACATAAACTGGTCTCCATGTCACAAGACTTTCTTTGAAGATTGCATAAAAAATCTTAAAAGAGAGTTAGAAGAAACATGGGGAAATGAAATGAGATCACTACAAAATGAAATAGAAAAAATGGGAAAAGAATGCAATGAACAAAAAAAATGTAATTGGTCAATTGCAAAAGGAACTAAAAGCAGTAACTGAAGAAAATAAGACATTAAAAATTAGAATCGAACATTTGGAAATGAATGACTCATCAAGACTTCAAGAATCAGTCAAACAAAAACAAAAAAATGAAAAGATAGAGAAAAACATGAAATATCTCCTAGGAAAAACAACGGACCTGGAAAATAGATCTAGGAGAGACAATCTAAGGATTATAGGGCTTCCTGAAAGCCATGATGAAAAAAAGAACCTAGACACTATCTTCCAGGAAATCATAAAAGAAAACTGCCCTGATATTTTAGACCCAGAAGGCAAAATACTCCTTGAAACAATCCACCAATCACCTCCTGAAAGAAACCCAAAAATTAAGTCCCCCAGAAATATTGTGGCTAAATTCCAGAACTATCATACCAAGGAAAAGATATTACAAGAAGCCAGAAAGAAACAATTTAAATATCGGGGAGCTACAATTAGGATCACACAGGACCTAGCAGCTTCTACTTTGAAGGATCGAAGGGCCTGGAATCAGATATTCTGAAGGGCAAAGGAACTTGGATTACAGCCAAGAATAAGTTACCCAGCTAGAATGAACATTATCTTCCAGGGAAGAAGATGGTCATTCAATGACATAGGAGAATTTCACCTATTTCTACTGAAAAGACCAGAACTGAACAAAAAAATTGATCTACAAACACAGAACACAAGAGAAACATAAAAAGGTAACAAGAAAAAATAACTCTTGAGAACTATATTTATGTTATAGATACTTATAGAATGAGGGTTGATTTTATGAATCTATTATTACATTATGATTATGATATGATTACTGTGATTTTATGATTATTATGATATGATTACTGTAATTTTATGATTATTATGATATGATTATTGTGATTTTATGATTATTATGATATGATAAACTGAAAAAGAAATTAGAGGTAGAAAAGGGATAACACTGGAAGAAGAGGAAAAGGAGGTAAAATAAGGGAAATTACATCACATGTAGAGGCAAAGAAAACCTATAATGATTGAGGGGAGAAAAGGGATGGGAATGAGAATTGGGTTAATCTCCATCTCATCAGATTTGGCTCAGAGGGAATAATAGATGTACCTATAACGAAACAGGAGGGAAAGGGGGGAAAAAGGTGGGGTGGGGCTCTAAAGGGGAAGAATTGTTTGAGGGAAGTGGTTTTCAAAAGCAAAATAGTAGGGAGGAGGGAAAGGGGATAAGAAAGAGAAAAGCATAAGCTAGGGTAAATAAGATGGCAGGAAATAGAGAATTAGTTATTTTAACTGTGAATGTGAATTGAATGAACTCTCCCTTAAAGCAGAAGCAGATAGCAGATTGGATTAAAAACCAGAATCCAACAATACGTTGTATACAAGAAACACATCTAAAACACAGAGATACACACAGGGTGAAGGTAAAAGGCTGGAGCAGAACCTATTATGCTTCAGGTGAACAAAAAAAGCAGGGGTAGCAATCCTGATCTCAGACCAAGTAAAAGCAAAAATAGACTTAATTAAAAGAGACAAAGAAGGAAATTATATCTTCCTAAAGGGTACCATAGATGATGAAGCAATATCAATACTAAACATATATGCACCAAATGGTATAGCATGGAAATTCCTAGAGGAAATGTTCAGAGAGATGCAAGAAGAAATAGACAGAAAAACTATAATAGTGTGGGATCTCAAACTCCCTCTCTCAGAACTTGATAAATCAAACCAGAAAATAAATAAGAAAGAAGTTAAGGAGGTAAACAAAATGTTAGAAAAGTTAGGTATGATAGATCTTTGGAGGAAATTAAATGGAGACAGAAAGGAGTTTACTTTTTTCTCAGCAGTCCATGGAACTTATACAAAAATTGACCATGTGTTAGGACACAAAAACCTCAAAATCAAATACAGTAAGGCAGAAATAATAAATGCATTTTTTTCGGATCATGACAGAATAAAAATCACATGCAATATAAGGCCAGGAGAAAATAGACCAAAAACCAATTGGAAACTAAATAATTTTATCCTAAAGAATGAATGGGTGAAACAGCAAATTACAGACACAATTACTAATTTCACTCAAGAGAATGACAAGAAAGAGACAACATACCAAAATTTGTGGAATACAGCTAAAGCGGTAATAAGGGGAAATTTTTTATCTCTAGATGTTTATTTGCATAAAATAGAAAAAGAGAAAATCAATGAATTGGGCTTGCAACTAAAAAAGCTAGAGAAAGAACAAATTAAAAACCCCCAATCAAATACCAAACTTGAAATCCTAAAAATAAAAGGAGAGATTTGTAAAATTGAAAGTAAAAAAAACTATTGAATTAATAAATAAAACTAAAAGTTGGTTTTATGAAAAAAACCAACAAAATACATAAACCTCTAGTTAATTTAATTAGAAAAAGGAAGGAGGAAAATCACATTATTAGTCTCAAAAATGAAAAGGGAGAACTTTCCACCAATGAAGAGGAAATTAGAGCAATAATCAGGAGTTACTTTGCCCAACTGTATGCCAATAAATTTGATAACCTAAGTGAAATGGAGGAATATCTAAAAAAAATATAGATTAGCCAGATTAACAGAAGAGGAAATAAATTATTTGAATAGTCCCATTTCAGAAAAAGAAATAGAACAAGTCATTAATCAACTCCCTAAGAAATAATCCCCAGGAACAGATGGATTTACATGTTAATTCTACCAAACATTTAAAGAACAGTTAACTCCAAGATTACGTAAACTATTCGAAAAAGTAGGGAATGAAGGACTCCTACCAAACTCCTTTTACGATACAGACATGGTACTGATACCTAAACCAGGTAAAACAAAAACAGAGAAAGAAAATTGTACACCAATCTCCTTAATGAATATTGATGCAAAAATTTTAAATAAAATATTAGCAAAGAGATTACAAAAAATCCTTCCCAGAATAATACACCATGACCAAGTAGGATTTATTCCAGGAATGCAGGGATGGTTCAATATTAGGAAAACTATTAACATAATTGACTATATTAATAACCAAATTAACAAAAAACATATGATAATCTCAATAGATGCAGAAAAGCATTTGATAAAATCCAACATCAATTCCTATTAAAAACATTAGAGAGTATAGGAATTAATGGACTTTTCCTTAAAATAGTCGGTAGCATCTATTTAAAACCATCAGCTAGCATCATATGCAATGGTGATAAACTGGAACCATTCCCAATAAGATCAGGGGTGAAACAAGGTTGCCCACTATCACCATTACTGTTCAATATTTTATTAGAAATGCTAGCCTTGGCAATAAGA
>JAJPUD010009008.1:41741-58749 GCA_023553655.1 Myrmecobius fasciatus
AAAAAAAGTTTTTGCAAAGGTCAATGTTGAAAGGTCACTCATATGTTTTGTAAATAAAAAGCTTTATATAAAAAATTTAAAAAAAAGATTTTCAAATTTATTGGCATAAAATTGCGTGACATAACTCCTATTTATTGTTCAATTTACTCTTCATTGGTGGAAAAGTCTCCCTTTTAATTTTTGACATTAATAATTTGATTTTCCTTTTTCCCTTTTCTAAAGAAATTAACAAAAGATTTATCTATTTTGTTGCTTTTTTCATAAAACCAACTTTTAGTCTTATTTATTAATTCAATCATTTTTTCCTTCAATTTTATTAATCTCTCTTTATTTTTAGGATTTCAAGTTTGGTATTTGATTGGGGTTTTTTAATTTGTCCTTTTTCTAGCTTGTTTAGTTATAAGCCCAATTCATTGATCTTCTCTTTCTCTCTTTTATGCAAATAAGCATCTAGAGGTATAAAATTTCCCTTATGACCACTTTGACTGCATCCCACAAATTTCTGTATATTGTCTCATTATTGTCATTCTCTTGGATGAAATTATTAATTTTGTCTATGATTTTCTCTTTCACCATCATTCTTTAGGATGAGATTATTTAATTTCCAATTACTTTTTGGTCTACTTTCCCCTGGCCTTTTATTACATGTAATTCTTACTGCATCATGATCTGAAAAAAATGCATTTACTATTCCTCCCTTTCTGCATTTGATTTTGAAGTTTTTATGCCCTAATATATGGTCAATTTTTGTATAGGTTCTATGAATTACCAAGAAAAAAGTAATCTTCTTTATGTATCCATTCAATTTTTTCCAAAGATCTGTCATATTTAACATTACTAATATTCTATTTACCTCTTTAACTTATTTCTTATTTATTTTGTGTTTTGATTTATCTAGTTCTGATAGAGCAAAGCTGAGATCTCCCACTATTATAGCTTTGCTGTCTATTTCTTCTTGCAGCTCTTTAACTTTTCCTTTAGGAATTTCCATGCTATACCACTTGGTGCATATATGGTTAGTATTGATATTACTTCATTATCTAGGGTACCCTTTTGCAAGATATAGTTTCCTTCCTTATCTCTTTTAATTAGATCAAGGTTTGCTTTTGCTAGATCTGAGATCATGATGGCTAATGCTGTTTTTTTTAACTTCATCTGGAGCATAATAGATTTTGCTCCAGCCTTTTATCTTTATTCTGTATCTATCATTATGCTTTAAATGTGTTTCTTGTAAACAATGTATTGTAGGATTCTGGCTTTTAATCCAGTCTGCTATCTGCTTCCGTTTTTATGGGAGAGTTTATCCCATTCATATTCACAGTTAAAATAATTAATTCTATTATTGTTCTGTAAGAAATGACCAGCAAGATGATTTCAGAGAGGCCTGGAGATACTTACATGAACTGATGCTGAGTGAAATGAGCAGAACCAGGAGATCATTATACACGGCAACAACAGTAGTATATGATGATCAATTCTGATGGTCATGGCACTCTTCAACAATGAAATGTTTCAAACCACCTCCAACTGTTCACTGAAGTAAGCCATATACACCCAGAGAGAGGGATACGAAATGTGGACCACAACATAACATTCTCATACTCCTTGATTGATGTTTGCTTACATTGTGTTTCCTTTATCTGATATATCGTTGGTGTAGATAAGATTTTTCTTGCACAACAATGATAAGTTTGGAAATATGTATACATATATTCGATTTGCCAATATTTTAACATAATTAACATGTAGTGGATATCCTGCCATCTAGGGGAGGGGTGGGGAGTTGGGGGGAAAAATTTGTAACGGAAAGCTATGTAAGGGTTATTGTTGAAGAATTACCCACACATATGTTATGCAAATAAAATAAAAATTTAAAAAAAAAAAGAAAAAAAAAGAATGTAACCTCCTTGAGGGTAAGGAAAAAAAAATTAAAAAAATAATTAATTCTGTGTTTTCTGCCATCTTATTTACCTTGTTATACTTTTCTCTTTCCTTTTGCCCTTTCCCTCCTCCCCAGTATTTCACACATGAGAAATACTTGCCTCAAGTAGCTCTCCCCTTTTAGTGTCCCTCCCTCTTTCTTATACCTTTCCCCTACTATTTCTGTTTTCTCTTCAATTTAACCTATTCTTTCCCTTTTCACCTTTCCCCTCCCACTTTGCTATAAGGTGAGAGAAGTTACTCTGTTAAACCAGATATGTCTAATATTTTCTCTTTCAGCTAAATCTGATGAGAGTAAGATTCACACAATGTTCATCCCTCTCCCTTCTTTCCATCAATTATAATAAGTTTCCTTGGCCTTATTTTATCTCCAATTTCTCCTTTTTTCTGGTACAATCCCCTTTCCCCCTTTAATTTTGTTTTTTTTAATATTATAACAGTAAAACCAAATTATATATACACTCTTTATGTATACC
Source organism: Myrmecobius fasciatus (assembly GCA_023553655.1). NCBI lineage: Eukaryota > Metazoa > Chordata > Mammalia > Dasyuromorphia > Myrmecobiidae > Myrmecobius > Myrmecobius fasciatus. The sequence continues at coordinate 44,159 of JAJPUD010009008.1, forward strand.
CATGGAAATACAATTCTCAAGCATTCCTTTCACCTTTTTATGCTTCTCTTGAGTTCTATATTTGGGGGTCAATTTTTTTTGTTTGTTTAGCTTTGGCCTTTTCATCAGGAATGAATAGAATTCACCTGTATCATTTAATGTCTATTTTTTTCCCTGAAATAAAATGCTCAGTTTGGTGGGGGTAATTTATTCTTGGCTGTATTCCAAGTTTGCCTTTCAGAAAATTAGATTACAGGCCCTTTGATGCTGTAAGGTGGAAACTTCTAGGTCCTGGGTAATCCTTATTGTGGCTCCTTAGTATTTGAATTTTTTTTGGCTGCTTGTAGAATTTTTTTTAGTTCAATAGTTCTGAAATTTAGCCACAATATTCCATGGAGTTTTAATTTTGCTGTCTCTCTAAGTATGTATTTGGCAAATTCTTTCAATGGCTACTTTACTTTCTGATTCTTCTGTGACATCCGGGCAGTTCTCTTTGATGATTTCCTGGAAAATAGTGTCTAGACTCTTTTTCATCATGGTTTTCTGGAAATCTGGAAGTCTGGAATCTAATCCTTAGGTTGTCTCTCCTAGATCTATTTTCCAGGTCAGTTGTTTTCCCAAGTAGGTATTTTACATTTTTTCTATTATTTCATTTTTTTTTGGTTTTGCTTGACTGATTCTTGATGTCTCCTTGAATCATTCATTTCCATTTGTTCAGTTGTGATTTTTAATGAATTGTTTTCTTCATTTACTTTTTTACTTTTTTGTATTTGTCCAATTGAAGTTTTAAAAAAGTTGTGTTGTCTTATGGCTTTTTTTCCATTTCACAAATTCTGTTTTTTAAGGAGTTGTTTTCTTTTTCCATTTTGTAAATTCTGTTTTTCCAGGAGCTGTTTTTTTTTTCCATTTTGTCAAATCTATTTTAAGGAGTTATGTTTTTTTTTCCATTTCACTATTTTGTAGTGAATTTTCTTTTGATAATTTCTGTGTTGCCTTTTCCAAACCCTCTTGTAAAGTTCTCATTTCCTTTCCCCATTTTTCTTCCAGCTCTCTTTTAAGATATTTTATAGTTTCTTCTAGGAGAGCCTTGTGTGATGGGGAGCAATTTGTATCACCCTTTGGGGTTTCATATGGAGACTATCTGCTTTTAGTCTCCTCAGGGTTTGAAATCTGTTTTCTTCTTTGCAATAAAAACTATCTATAATCAGCATTCTGTTTCCTTTTTTACTCATTTTTTTAAAAGTTAAGGTCTGCTTTTAGGGCAGCAAAGGTTGTCCAAGTTTCCTCTACAAGTGAAAGAAGCTGCACTGCGTTGGTGCTGACTCACTCCCAGTGCTCGGTGGCTGTGGTGAGGTCCTGTGAGATTCTGAAGTTTCAGGGTTCACTATTTACCTTTTGTCTTTGTGTTTATAACTTCTCTATAGCTCTACTGGCTTGCAGCCAGGGCAGAATAGCCAACACTGCGGTAGATTCCTCCCCATAGATTCTACCACCCTGGATCTGCACTGCCACACTGTTATCTGTGCTCAGCCTACTTGTGCTTGTCTCTACTCCTCTGTTCCTGATTGAAATGGACCTTTTCTGGCTATCTTCAAAATTATCTTCTGCTGGTAATTTGTTACATTCCCAATATTCGTGGATTCTGCAAGTCCAGAGCTAATTTAGAGGCTGGATTTGGTAATTAGTCTGAGGGTAGTAGGAGGACAAAAAGAAATGTGTGTCCTCTTTGTCATCTTGACTCTGCCCCTTCAAAAGGTTTTTTGAAAAGAATTCAAAAAGAATCTTAAGGGGCAGCTAGGTGGTTCAGTGGATAGAGCACCAGCCCTGAAATCAGGAGGATGAGAGTTAAATCTGGTCACAGACACCTAATACATCCTAGCTGTGTGACTCTGGGCAAGTCACTTAACCTCAATTGCCTCCACAAAAAAAAAATCTTTAAAAAAAGTTAGGAGAAATTTGAGAAAATGAGAGCTTTGCAGGAAAGTTTGGAAAAGGAAACAAAGAAATTGTCTGAAGAAAATAACTCTTTAATAAAATACAATTGGTGAAATGGGGGGGGGATATACTGAAGAAAACCAAATCTTAAAAATAGATTTAGTTTAAAAAAAACCAGCTCCTTGAAAAATAGACTTGGTGGAATGGGGGGGAAAAGAACTCCTAAAAAATAGAATTGGAAAACATAGAATTGGTGAAATAAAAAAAAAATCCAGTGAACAAAACATCTCATTTAAAAGTTCAATTTGCCAAATACAAAAGTGGGTTAAAAAAAACTAACTAAAGAAAATAATTCAGTAAAAATTTGAATTGAACAAAGTGAAGTAAATGACTCAATGAGATATTAAGAATCAGTCAAAAATGCTCCCAAAATGAAAAAAACTGAAGAAAATGTAAAATATCTCATGTAATAAAGGACTAGAGAAAAATAGGCCAAAATTAATAGGAAAATAAATAATCTAATCCTAAAAAATGAGTGGGTAAAACAACAAATCATAGAAACAATCAATAATTTCCTCCAAAAGAATGACAATAATGAGACAACTTTCTGAAATGTATGGAATGTGCTCAAAAAGTGTAATTTTATATCTCTAGAAGTTTACTTGAATAAAATAGAGAAAGAGAAGAACCATGAATTGGGCATGCAACTAGCAAAAAGCTAGAAAAAAGAACATATTAAAAACATCCAATATCAAATTTGAAATTTTGAAAATAAAAGGGGAGATTCATAAAATTGAAAGAATGTAAAGAATGAAAGAAAAAAAAAGAAAATAAATAAACTTTTAGTTAATTTGATTAGAAAAAAGAAAATATGAAAATCAAATTTCTGGTATCAAAAACGAAAAGGGTGAAATTAACTCCAATGAAGAGAAAAGTAGAGCAATAATTAGAAGCTATGTTTCCCAACTGTATGCCAATAAATCTGATAATCTAAGTGAAATGGATGATACTTACAAAAATATAGATTGCCCAGATTGACAGGGAAGGACATAAATTACTTCAATAATTTCAATTTAACAAAAGAAATTGAAGAAGCTATTTATCAAATTCCAAAAATCTCTAGGGCCAGATGGATTTATTAGTGAATACTAACAAATATTTAAAAAACAATTAATTCCAATATTATGCACATTATTTGAAAAGATAAGGAAAGAAGGAGTCCTAGCAAATTTCTTTATGACACAGATATATTACAGGTAGGGTGAAAACAGAGAAAGAAAATTATACCTTAATAAGTATTGATGCAAAAATATTTTTTTAATTTTTTATTAAAACTCTTTATTTTCAAAACATGCATAGATAATTTTCAAGACTCACCTTTGTAAAACCTTGTGTTCCATTTTTTTCCTATTCCTTTCCCCCCATCACCTCCCCTAGATAGGAAGTAATCCAATGTTAAGCATGCACAATTCTTCTATATTTCTACAATTATCATGGTGCACAAGAAAAATTAGGTCAACAGCACAAACTAGATAGTAACTATAGCAGTCTAGTGTTTGATAAACCCAAAGATCCCAGCTTTTTGGATAAGAATACACTATTTGACAAAAACTACTAGGAAAATTGGAAACTGTATGGAAGAAATTAAGGCTTTACCCACACCTAATACCACTTACCAAGAAAAAATATAAATGGGTTCATGATTTAGATATAAAGGGTGATATTATAAGCAAATTAAAGGAACATAGGATGATTCACCTCTCAGACCTGTGGAGAAGGAAGGAATTTGTGTCCAAAGAAGAACTGGAACTCCTAGTTGAACAATAGATAGATAATTTTGATTATATTAAGTTAAAAAGTTTTTGTACGAACAAACCTAATGCAGACAAGATTAGGAGGGAAGCAGTAAATTAGGAAATCATCTTTATATTTAAGGGTTCTGATAAAGGCCTCATTTCTAAAATATATAGAAAATTGTCTCATTATTTATAAGAATTCAAGCCACTCTCCAATAAATAAATGGTCAAAGGATATGAACAGACAATTTTCAGATGATGAAATTAAAACTATTTCTAGTCATATGATAAGGTGCTCCAAATATCTATTGGTCAGAGAAATGCAAATTAAGACAACTCTGAGATACCACTATACACCTGTCAGATTAGCTAAGATGACAGGAAAGGATAATGATGAATGTTGGAGGGGATGTGGGAAAACTGGGACACTGATGCATTGTTGGTGGAACTGTAAATGGATCCAACCATTCTGGACAGCAATTTGGAACTTCGTTAAAAAAGTTATCAAATTGTGCATACCCTTTGAACCAAAAGTGTTTCTATTGGGCCTATATCTCAAAGATATCTTAAAGGAAGGAAAGGGTCCCACATGTGCAAAAATGTTTGTGGCGGCCCTTTTTGTAGTGGCTAGAAACTGGAAAGTGAATGGATGCCCATCAATTGGATAATGGCTGAAAAATTGTGGTATATGAATACCATGGAATATTATTGTTCTGTATGAAACAACCAGCAAGATGATTTCAGAGAGGGCTGGAAAGACTTATGTGAACTAATGCTAAATGACATGAATATAATCAAGAGAACACTGTACACAATAACAAGATTATGTGATAATCAATTCTGATGGACATGGTTCTCTCCAACAAAGAGATGTTTCAAACCAGTTTCAGCTGTTCAGTGATGAACAAAGCCATATATACCCAGGGAGAGGCCTGTGGGATCTGAGTCTGGACCACAACATAGCATTTTCACACTCTCTATTGATGTTTGCTTGCACTATGTCTTCCTTCTCAGGTTTTTTTTTCCTTTTCTGTACAGCAAGATAACTGTATAAATATGTATACACATATTCAATATGTCAAATATTTTAACATACTTAACACGTATTAGACTTATGCCATCTAGGGAAGGAGGTGGGGGGAGGTGGGAAAAATTTGTAAAGGTCAATGTTGAAAAATTACCTATGCATATGTTTTGCAAATAAAAAGCTTTAACAAAAAAAGAAAGAAAAATCAGATGAAAAGGGAAAAAATAAGAAAGAAAACAATGCAAGCAAACAACAACAAAAAAGAGTGAAAATACTATGATGTGATCCACAACTCAATCCCCATAATTCTCTCTCTGAGTGCAGATGGCTCTCTTTATCACAAGATCACTGGAATGGCCTGCATCACTTTGCTGTTGAAAAGAGCAACATCCATCTGAATTGATCATTTTATAATTTTGCTATAGCTGCGTACAATGTTCTCCTGGTTCTGCTCATTTTACTTGGCACCAGTTCAAGTAAGTCTCTCCAGGCCTCTCTGAAATCATAGTGCTTATGGTTTTTAATAGAACAATCATATGCCATAACATTCATATACCATAATTTATTCATTCTCCAACTGATGGGCAGCCACTCAGTTTCCATTTTCTTGTCACTACAAAAATGGTTGATACAAACATTTTTGCACACATAGGTCCTTTTCCCTTTTTATGATCTCTTTGGTATATGGCCCCAGTAAGGTAGGCACAGTTTGACAGTCTCTTGAGCATAATTCCAAATTGCTGTCCTGAATTGATGGATCAGTTCACAACTCCACCAACAATATATTAGTGTCCCAGTTTTCCCACATCCCCTCCAACATTCAATATTATCTTTTCCTGTCATTTTAGCCAGTCTGAGAGGTGTGTGCCTCAGAGTTGTCTTGACATAAAAATCTTAAATAAATAAAATAATAGCAAGAGATTATAGCAAGTCATCCACAGAATATTTCACTATGACCAAGTTGGATTTATACCAGGAATGCAGGGCTAATTCATTTTTTTTTTTTGCTGAGGCAATTGGGTTTAAGTGACTTGCCCAGGGTCACACAGCTAGGATGTATTAAATATCTGAGTCTAGATTTGAACTCAGGGACTCCTGACTTCAGAGCTGGTGCTCTAACCATTGCACCACCTAGCTGCCCCGAGTTCATTAGTTAGTTCTTTAATTAAGAAAACTATTAGCATAATTGACTATATTAATAATCAAACTAATAGAAATCATATAATTATATCAATAGATGCAGAAAAGGCATTTAAAAACATCCCATGTGCATTCTTATTAAAAAAAATTATCTCTTCTCCAAATATGTCATTTTTCTTATAAGATGTTTCACAATCTGTTCAATTTTCTCCTACTTTATAATCACTTTTATTTCTTGATTTCTCATAGCTTCACTGGCTTCATCTTGCTCTAATTCTAATTTTCAAAGAAGTCTATTCATCTTTGAAATTCTGTATCTCCACCAAATACCAAGATAATATCTAAATGGGTTCATGATCTAGATATAAAGAGGGACTTTGTAAGCAAGTTAGAGGAATGTAATGTAGTTTATCTCTCAGACCTCTGGAGATGGAATACATTTATGTCCAAAGAAGACCTGGAAATCCTAATTGAAAACCAGATCAATAATTTTGATTATATTAAGTTAAAAAGTTTCTGTACAAACAAAACAAATGCAGACAAGATTAAGAGGGAAGCATCAAATTGGGAAATCATCTTTACATTTAATGGTTCTGATAAAGGCCTCATTTCTAAAATATATAGAGAATTGTCTCATGTATATAAGAATTCAAGCCACTCTTCAATAGATAAGTGGTCAAGGGATATGAATAGACAATTTTCAGATGATGAAATTAAAACCATCTCTAGTCATATGAAAAGTTGCTCCAAATCACTATTGATCAGAGAAATGTAAATTAAGACAACTCTGAGGTACCACTACACACCTGTCAGATTGGCTAAAATGACAGGAAAAGATAACGATGAATGTTGGAGGGGATGTGGGAAAACTGGGACACTAATACATTGTTGGTGGAACTGTGAACAGATCCAACCATTCTGGAGAGCAATTTGGAGCTATGCTCGAAAAGTTGTCAAACTGTGCATACTCTTTGACCCAGCAGTGTTCCTACTGGGCCTATATCCCAAAGAGATCTTAGAGGAGGGAAAGGGACCCACCTGTGCAAGAATGTTTGTGGCAGCCCTTTTTGTAGTGGCTAGAAACTGGAAACTGAATGGATGCCCATCAATTGGAGAGTGACTGAATAAATTATGGTATATGAATGTTATGGAATATTATTGCTCTGTAAGAAACAACCAGCAGGACGATTTCAGAGAGGTCTGGAGGGACTTGCATGAACTGATGCTGAGTGAAATGAGCAGAACCAGGAGATCATCATACACAGCAACAACAGTATCACATGATGATCAATTCTGATGGACATGGCTCTCTGCAACAAAGATTTGTCTCAAACCAGTTCCAATTGTTCACTGAAGAAAACCATATACACCCAGAGAGAAGGAAATGAAATATGGACCACAATGTAACATTTTCATGATCTCTATTGACATTTCCTTGCATTGTGTTGCCTTTCTCTGATTTTCTTTTTTTCTTGTAGATAGGATTTTTCTTGCATAACTTCTCAAGCATTTCAACATTATTAACATGTAGTGGACTTCCTGCCATCTATGGGAGGGGAGGGGACTGGGGGTAAAATTTTTAATGGAAAGCTTTGTAAAGATCAATGTTGGGGAACTACCCATACATATGTTATATAAATAAAAAGCTTTAATAAAAAAAAAAGAAATTCTGTATCTCCTTTTCTAATTGATTAACTTGTTTTTCGTAGTCTTCTTGTTTTTCTGGGATGATTTTCATTTTTATTATTTCAATAATTCCTCATTGTCTCTCATTTGATTTTTAAATTCTTTTTTAAGTTCTTCCGTATATTCTCTCTGAGCAGGGAGCCATTTCCACATTGCTCTTTCGGATAGAAGCTCTTTTTATTAAAGTGTCCTCCTCTTATGATAAGCCCTGGTCTTCTCTGTTCCCATGGTATGTTTCAATAGTGGGGTTCTTTTTTCTGATTCATTTTTTTAAATAAGAGATAATGGTGTAAGCATCTCTGATTGTGGTGTGGGCAGATGGTGTCTCAAGATTCCCTTCAGCTCTCTCCTCTGACCAGGAATTCCAAACCAAGTGCTCCTCCCATCTGCAAATTTTCAGTCAGAAGCATCCCTGGCCACTGCCTCTGCACTCACCAGATGCTGGTTCCTTCTCCCTCAGGGCCTTGTCTCAGCAGCACAGGTGAACTCAGCATTCCCAGTCAGCTGAAATTCACTTTGTCTTCCTGGACTCAAAGCCACTTGACAAATAGTACAGGAAGTGAAAGTCTCTATGATTCCTACTGAGGCTCCAACCACACCTAGCTAACCCAAGGCTCCCCACTTGATGGAGGAGCTAACCTGGAGGTATTTGCACTTTACATGGGTTAACCCTGGCCTGGGGTCTTACTTCAAATCTTAGGTAGTACAAGGAGAACCTCTGTTCTGCCCCAAATTTCTTGATTTTTCACCAGTCTGTGTTAGTTCTGAAGTGCAATTTTGTTCTATTTGTGGAAGAAATCTGGAGAGCTTGAAATTTACCAACTTATTCCACCATTTTCCAAGAATCCTCCCCCCCATATTATCACTTTTTGCAGATGATGTTATGGTATACTTAGAGAATCCTAGAGAATCAACTAAAAAATTACTAGAAACAATAAACAACTTTAGTAAAGTTTCAGAATACAAAATAAATCCACAAAAATAATTGACATTTCTATATGCCGCTAACAAAGCAGCAAGAGATACAAAGAGAAATTCCATTTAAAATAACTGTAGATAATATAAAATATTTGACAAAATAAATCCAGGAAGTATATGAATACAATTACAAAACACTTTGCAAATGAATAAAGATACATCTAAACAATTGCAAGAATATCAAATGCTCATGGATAGGCTGAGCTAATATAACAAAAATGGTAATTCTACCTAAATTTACTTATTCAGTGTCATAGCAATCAAATTGTTAAGAAATTACTTTATAGAGCTTGGGGAAATAATTGCAAAATTCATCTGAAACAATAAAAGGGCAAGAATTTCAAAGGAATTAATGAAAACAAATGCAACTGAAAGTGGCCTAGCTGTATCAGACCTAAAACTATATTTTAAAGCAGTGCTCATCAAAACCGTTTGGCACTGGCTAAGAAATAAAGTACTTGATCAGTGGAATAAGACACAATAGTCAATGACTGTAGTGAGCTAGAGTTTGATAAATCCAAAGACTCCAGCTTCTGTGATAAGAACACACTATATAGCAAAAATTGCTGGGGAAATTGGAAAATAGTATGGCAGAAATGAGGCATTGACCAACACCTTATACCCTATACCAAAATAAGGTTGAAATAGCTTCATGATTTAGATATAGAGTGGTAATATAAGAAAATTAGGGAAAAGAGGGATAGTCTACCTCTCAGATCTGTGGAGAAGGAAGGAATTTATGACCATAGAAGAACTAGAGAACATTATGAAATGTGAAATGGACAATTTTGATTATATTGAATTAAAAAGTTTTTGTACAAACAAAATCAATGCAGCCAAGATTGGGAGGGAAGTAAAAAACTGGTTTAAAAAAAAGTTTTACATCCATGGTTTGTGATAAAGGCCTCATTTCCAAAACAGAGAAAATTGACTCAGATTTATGAGAATACAAGCCATTTTCCAATTGATGTGGTCCAAAGATATGAACATTTTTCAGACAAAGAAATTAAAACCATTTCCAGTCACATGAAAAAAATGTTGTAAATCACTATTGATTAGAGAAATGCAAATTAATACAGCTTCCTCATGGGTTGACTATATCTGAGTTCATGATTTGAGTATCCTCTAATCAGCAAGGGCAGGTTGTTCTTAACATTGTGCTTTTCAGAGCAGAAAATAATGATAAATATTGTACCTGGAGAGCTAAAGAAAACCATTTTCCAGATAGCTAATAGATCTAGACTTTATCATTTTTTTTGAATTTAGAATTCTTTGCTTTATGTTAAAGGTCTTTTATATACATATATATATATATATATAAAGCTTTTTATTTACAAAACATATGAGTGACCTTTCAACATTGACCTTTGCAAAAACTTTTTTTCCCCAAGCTTTTCCCCTCCTTCCCCCCACCCCCACCCCTAGATGACAGGTAATCTAATACATGCTAAATAGGATAAATTATATGAGAAATACAATACATGTATACATATCTATACAGTTATCTTACTGCACAAGAAACATCAGATCTAGACAGAGAAGAAGGAAAAAACAACCTAAGAAGGAAAACAAAATGCATGGAAATATTCACAGAAAGCGTTAAAATGCTGTGTGGTGGTTCACTCTCAGTTTCCACAGGCCTCTCTCTGGATGTACATGCCTATCTTCATCGCAGAACAACTGGTTTGAATCACATCATTGTTGAAGAGAACCATGTCCATCAAAATTGATCATCGTATAGTCTTGTTGCTGTGTATAATGTTCTCCTGGTTCTGCTGATTTCACTCAGCATCAGTTCATGCAAGTCTCTCCAATCCTCTCTGAAATCCTCCTGTTGGTCATTTCTTACAGAACAATAATATTCCATAACATTCATATAGCATAATTTATTCACCCATTCTCCAATTGATGGGCATCTTTTCAATTTCCAGTTTCTTGCCACTACAAAAAGGGCTGCCACAAACATTTTTGCTAGACTTTATGATATTAATTATGAAACCTGAGAGGATATCAAGCTCAACCCCACTTTTTTTTTCAACTTTTTTTTTAAAGATTTATTGATGGGATTTATTTTTACATTACATAAAGTTACCCATTACTCCCACTTTGTGAAAAGTCTCATATAACAAAAAAGAAGGCTAAGTAAAATTAATAATAATGACTTCAACTGAAAGTACATGCAACATTCTATATTTGTAACATTCTCCCTCACCTACCTGTTTTTTTAATTGGCAGGAATATATTTTTCCTCTTCTACCCTATTGGGGAAAACACAAACAAGTAGAGGTCAAGTAATTTGCTCACTGTCACACAGAGCTAGTAAATGTAGCAGATAGAATTTGAATTCAGGTCTTTACGAGGCAAGTTCAGAATTCTATCCACTGTACCATGTAGTTGTCTCTAATTAGTTGCTGAGATGGTGGAAATACAAGATAAATTAACATCATCTAGTAACTAATTCAATGAAATGGAGTTTACTTTTCAGATACATGGCTGGAATTGGCTGTTGGAAAGTTTTATGTTTTCTGCATTTGTAAAATCTTTGATTCTAAATCTTTTACATATTAAATATTTTCTGTGATGGGAGAAATTAATACCTATCCTATAACTGATATGTGTAGTATAGACTGAACATCTTTTCTAGATATTAACCATATTTAAATTTTTGTTTTAGAAGTTTCCTTATAGACTTGCTCCAGTGTATAATTAGAGAGAGAAGACCCTGACTCTCTTTGGTTGTTTTTCCCCTCCCCCATTGAATTAAGGCTGTGTAAAAGGCCTCTGGGACTATTGGGTAATATAAGATGATCATTAAAACTAGAAATGTCCAATTCTCAATATGAGAAGTTGCTGATCTGTGCTTCAAGGAAGAAGAAGACAGAGAAAAAGGAAGCCAAGGTATAGACTCAGACATACCTTGGTGAGCATATGTCACTGCTGCCATATGCCTATGTGGCGATCTGCCATTTAACTGAAGAAAATGCAGATCAAAGTGGGATAAGAAGGACAGGAAAGCTCTGGGAAAAGAAATATAAGTGGAAATTGTAGGCTCCTAGATACCTGAGAGTCATATTTGAGGGTCTCTAGTAACCTAGAAGGCTCCCTTTTGTTTGAATCTTCTACTGTAAGCTCCTGACCTACAAGGAAGTTGTTTTTTGTTTGTTTGTTTTGTTTTTAAGAAAATAAGCACAATTCCACCTAATTAAAGTACAATAATTAGCATTTATATAGTTCTTTAATATTTTCAAAGTTTCCAAACCTCATTTGATCTTTACATTTTTTGAAGTAGGAGCCATTACTGATCTTTTGTTGGATAGAAGGAAACTGATAGGAGTCCACATAGTCAGTAAGGTTCTCAGGAACATTATAACTCAGGTCTTCCTGATTCTATACTCAGCAATAAACCACATGACCTAGCTACTTCCATAGGTTCCAATTTGACTGAGTACTTAACTTCATCTGAAGCTTCTGCCTAAGGGCATGATCCAAAGATAAGACAGGTTAACACTCCCCCTCAACCTCTAAGCCAACAATCAATAGTCTTTGGTAAGGTCATTTAGGAACCCTGGAAAGTTTTAATCACAAAAATCCCAGCATCACCTAATTAAGGCTTAAAGTCATCCTAAATAACAGTCTTGCCCCTGCCAACCAATATGCCAGATGCGGGGAGAAATGACTTGAGAGGATGCTAGAATTGAGAAGGTGGTGTGACTTATGAAATCACCTCAGCAAGAACTAATGGTCTGTGATACACAAAAGCACCTGCCTTTGTGTACCCAGGCCAACATGTCACAGTGTGTGCCCACAATCTGACAGGGCTCTTTGTTATGTGCAGAGCTGATTCTAAGGAGATCACGCCAGAAACAGCTGCAAAGTGAAAACAGTTTCCAGGACAATTTCCTTTCCTCAGCATCTCTCAGACTCACCAAAACATCAACCACCCCCGAAATAAAACTTTCCTACTTAGGTTTCTTAAACATGTTGTTTCTTCTTGTTTGGTGCCTAAGCTATTCAATCAATCAACAAGCAATTTTTAAAATCACCTACTAAGTGCCAGAAACAATGGAATCCATTGAGGATCCAAAGGCAAAAGTTAGATAATACCTGCCCTCAAGAACTGTACCTTTTACTCTTAGATTTCCAATAGAACACAAACTGGAATCGAATTTGGGAGACCAAAGCTCACATCTTATCACCTGCTGAATCCTCCTGAAGCCTTAGCTTCCACTGCTTAGAATAGTCTTCCTCTTCCTCTCTATTCTTGGTTTTCCTGACTTCCTTCAAGTTCCAGCTAAAATCCCATCTTATACAAGAAGTCTTTCCTGATTCATCTTAATACTAATGACGTCCCCCTGAGATGACCTCCAATGTATCTTTTATATATCTGGTTTTACATAGTTTTTTATATATTATCTTCCTTATTAGACTTTTAACTTCTCAAAGGCAAAGGTTATTTTTGCCTTTATTTGTAAACACTTGGGACAGTGCCTGCCTGATATATAGATGTTGTTGTTCAGTCATGTCTAATTCATGACCCTATTTGGACTTTTCTTGGAAGTATAACATTTTCTTCTGCAATTTTATAGATGAAGAAACTGAGGCAAACAGGGTTAAGTGACTTATCCAGTGTCACAGAGGTAGTATGTGTCTGAGGCCAGATTTGAACTCAGGAAGATGAACCTTCCTGACTCAAGACCTATTATTCTATCCACTACTGCTTAATATATATTTGTTACCCTGATTTGAGGAGAGGGAGCCAGAAATAGATGCTTTCTAACATCTAGGACTTTATATCAAACTTTCACCTAATTTCATGTCTAGGTGTCAATAGTTCTCATACATTCACCAAATAATGCTGAGTATCTCATATTTAAAGTAATGTCCAGACAAAATTATACGTTCAGTCTGGGTTGTGTTACTGAATTGTATGTATATTCATAGTGAAAGGAAACACACTGATTGACTCACAAATGAACTTTCCAATGTCTCTGAAGGACACAAAATCCCTATGAATTAGAGAATGGGAACAGAGGTGAAAAGTAAAGACTTTTCAATTTGTAAACTTCTAGAGTCAGAATAATAGAATGTTATAATTATAACTGTATATAGAAATAATCTCTTCCAGCTTTCTTATATAACATTTAAGGAAACTAAGAGCCAAAATTGTTTTTCCCAAGGAAAAACTAGTGTTAAGAACAGGAAGATATGTTGAAAAAAAAGGCCATTCTCTCTTCAGATTTCTTTGAAAGTTATATTGAAGAAAAAGCCTAAGGAAATAGGATATAGATCTGAAAGAGATTTTAAACATCAATTATCCAAATTCTTAATTTTTTTCACATGAAAGTTATGTGATTTGACTAGTTTCACATGGGTAGGAAGATTTGGAAGTAAAATCAGAAAGTTGTGACCCTAAATCCAGTATTTTCTCTTCTTTCTCCACATGAAAACCAAATGTGTATGTGTGTGTGTGTGTGTGTGTGTGTGTGTGTGAGAGAGAGAGAGAGAGACAGAGAGAGAGACAGAGAGACAGAGAGAGAGACAGAGAGAGAAAGAAAGAAACAAAGAAAGAAAGGAATGAAAGAAGAAAGAGACATAGTGAGTTTTACCAAACAGCTAAATAATGATACCTTATGAATGGAATTTGAATTTAATCAGTGAATTATATCCACCAGATCAGACTACAAGCATTAGGTGAGCACCTAGAACCTATAGGATACTATACTAAGCATTAGAGATACAAAAAAAATGTAAAAATCACAATCTAATGGGGGTGACAACAAATAAACAATTGTGTACATATAAGCCAGGAAGAATTTAAATGGAAGGTTGTCTCAGAAGCAAGGCTTTAGCTGTAGAAAGAACAAGTTAAGGCCTCTCGCAGATTGTGCCATGGAAACTGAGTACTGAAGCCAGGTAAGAGAGGTTAGGAATCAGAGCATCACTGGTATGGGGAAAGGGATACAATAAAGAATTGAGTGTCATATACAAGGAATAGTAAGCAGGCCAGTGATGCTGTATCATAGAGTAGTCAGAAGACAGTAAAGTAAAAG
>JAJPUD010009008.1:58759-73253 GCA_023553655.1 Myrmecobius fasciatus
TGCTAAATTAAGTTTCTAAACAGATTCTTGAGTGACAGAACCCCCCCAAAAATTGGAGTGCAATAATTTTCTAGCTTAAGATGTCTTGGAAGGACTTTAGGAAAGATCTATCTCATTTGGGCAAATGGGAATATGATCCAGAATAGGCACAGTTTGGGGAATCTAGAAGGAGGCTCTTAGCCAAAGTCCAGATCAGTAGTAGCAACCCCTCCAATCTTACTCGATGAGCCAGTGAGCAGGCCAGTTGTAAGACCTTTAACCCAAGTACAGAAGGCAAACTGCAAACCCTAACTTCTCACACAACAGACAGGAGGAGGCCAGGTCATCCTGGCAGGCAGCAGCACCTCCAGACACAGTACAGAAAAGCCAGTGATGGTGACCCTTGTTTCCCTGCAAAAGAACCTTAGGGCAATCTCCCCTGTGCTCTAGGAACAGAGCTCAAATTTTAAACATGAGGGAAAAAGTAAAAAGGTCCTTGAATATAGAAAGCTACTATGATGACAGGGAAGATCAGAACACAAATGCAGAAGAGGACATCAGTGGCAAAAAAAAAAAAAAAAAAAAAAAACACCTATATGTGAAGCCTCAAAGGAAAATATGATTTGGTCTCAAGCTCAAAAGGTTCTCTTGGAAGAGCTCAAAAAGGATTTTAAAAATCATCTAAAAGAAGTAGAAGAAAAATTGATAAAAAAAAAAGAAAAGAAATGACAGCTATGCAGAAGAATTATTAAAAAAAAAATCAACAGCTTGAGAGAAAAAGCCAATAGCTTGGAAAGGAAACACAGAAATTAACTGAAGAAAACAACTTATTAAAAATAGATTTAGTGAAATGGAAATATATATTATATATATATATATATGTGTGTGTGTGTGTGTGTGTGTGTGTGTGTAAAGAAAACAATTCCTTAAAAATTGAATTGGAAAAATGGAAAAAAAAAAATTCACTTATCCAAACAAATCCTTTCTAAGTAGAACTGGCCAAATTGCAAGGAGTTTACAAAAGCTAACCAAAGAAAATAATTCATTAAAAATCAGTTTTAGATAAATGGAAGTGAATAATTCAATAAGACATCAAAAATCAGTCAAACAAATTTTTTTAAAAATGTAAAATATCTCATTGAAAAAACAAACAACCTGGAAAATAGATCCACAAGAGATAATTTAAAAATTATTGGAAGCAATTATCAGCCAAAGAGCCTGGACAACATCTTCCAAGAAATCATTAAGGAAAACTTCCTTAATATACTACAAAAAAAGAGTGAAATACATAAAGTAAAATAATCTTGAAAGAATCAACCAATCATCTCCTGAAAGGAACTCCAAAGTGAAAATTCTAAGGAATATTGTAGCTAAATTCCAGAATTATCAGAACAAGGAGAAAAATCCTACAAGAAGTCAGAAACAATTAAAATATCAAAGAGTCACAGTCAGGTATATAAAACTTAGTAGCTTTCACATTGAAGGATTGGAGGACCTGGAACATAATATTTCAGAAGGCAAAGGAGCTTGGACTACAAGCAAGAATCAACTGCCCAGCACAACTGAGCATTATCTTTCAAGGGGGAAATGGACCTTTAATGAAATAGAGGATTTTTAACCATTTCTGATGAAAAGACCAGAGGTAAACAGAACATTTGATCTTCAAATACAAGACTCAAAAAAGTGTTTGTGTGTGTGTGTGTGTGTGTGTGTGTGCTTGTAACTTTTGAGAATTGTATCTTCTTTAGAACAGTTAAAAAAGGATATATAGACAGGATATGGATATGGATATAAGTTGACTTTGATGTGATGATACAAAAAATTAAAAGGCAAAAAAAAAGGATTGAACTGAGAAAAGAAAAATGGGTGGTTAAATGGGGTAAATTACATCACATAAAGAGGCACAAAAGACCTATTTTATAGTAGAGGAAAAGGAAGAAGGAGATGTGTATTGTTTGAACTTTATTCTCATCAGATTTGGTCCAAAGAGGGAATAACATGTGCACCCCATTGGGGGAAAGTAGGAGAGGATAGACAAAAAAAGAAGGAAGGCTGATAGAAGGGAGGATAGCAGTAAAAGGGAAAAGTAGTAAGAAAAGGGGGAGCTGATAGAGGAAAGGGCAGACTGAGGAATATTTGTTCAGAAGCAAAAACAAAAATGAAAATGTTATATTTTATTATATGAGCAATAAGAAGCCATTTGAATTTACTGTGTTGGAGAGGAGAGTGGTATGACACAATCAGACCTGCACTTTAAGAAATTCACTAAGTAGAGGATGGCCTGGACACAATGCCACATCCCAACAGGATTTTTTTAATTCTAATTCTGTCACCAAGAGAGTAAGCTATCCCTTTCAACTTCTCATCTATAAATTCAAGAATCATGCTATTCATGGATGTGCTTGCAACTGTTTAACAACTAGCTTTTGGAGGAAGGGAGTGAAACCCTGCCTCTATATAATACAAATTTTAAGTTTAATTTGCATTATTAAGATTTTCTCCATCATTTTCTTAACTCCAGGCAATGAAAAACAAGCCCTAATTTGTAATGTTGCCTATTTACAAAGCTTAAATGGTCCCATTGAAAATTTAACAATCAGGTCTCATGAGCCAGTCCAAGCCTCAGTACACCTCTGATGCTGTTTATGTCTTCTTCTAAATAATTGATAAAAAAGCAAAATATAAAGAACCAAGCACAGTTCTCTGGAAAACTCCAAAGAAGATGTACTTCCAAGTTCACATCAAACCTTTGCTTACAACTATTTACCAAGTTAAGAATCAACATTCTTGTACAATTTTTTAGCTCTATTTTTCCATCTTTTCCCATTGGGGAAAAACACAGAGAAAATATGTCAAAGGATTTGTTGAGATCTAGGTAAGTTGTATCTATATTTGCTGATCTGTTAATATAATGGAGCATCAAAGATAGAAATAAGATTAGTAGGATATGACCTGTTCTTGATGAAGCTATGCTGTGAATAAAATAATACCTGTTCTCTCCTCCTTGACATTTCAATAATAACTAATACTTATTCAATAATTCCATGAATTAATGAGCAGAAGGATAGATGGATTTTAAAAGCATTTACCGAGCACTTATTCTTTGCTGAGATACATGATAAGCCCTGAAGATTCAAATAAAAAAACCAAAATAATCCCTGATCTTAAGAATTGTATTTTTCTCTGGAAAATATTTTTTCAGGGCATCAGGATCCTTCCATTCTATCTACAATTGTTATTCTTCCTTCACTATATCTCAGCATACAATTTGAAATGGTTTCACTCCCTTATATGTTCTAACAAACTACATGGCTTTCACTAAAGACTGGCAATGTTGCATCAGAATTTACAAATTCAGGGTGTGAGGAAAGGTAGAAATTTAGAGATTGTCATCAATTCCATTTCAAAATGTTAGTTAAATCTTAGAATGTTGAGAGTAAAGGAATTTTAGAACTTCATAGGTCAGAATATAGAACATAAACTGTTAGGGCTAGAAGGAATCAAAGAGAATATGTAGATCACCCAGTTAATAATATTGTAGCAATTTTTTTAGTTCTGAAGTTTAAATAGTTTTTAATAAGAAAAAAGTTATTTCCTTGAAAACAAGCTTCCCTTCATTTCCCCCAAATTATTTTTTATAAAATCTGAGTGAAGTCTATACTTGTGCTTTTAATAAGAGAATGCCAAGGAAATTGACAAGAAAAAGATAACAGTGATAATATTAGGGAAACCTCTTTCTTTGAATGATGAGAAAAATTAAAATAGCATTCTTTTTACAAGATATTTTTCTATAATTATTTTTCACATACTCATATTTTTTTTATCTGAGAAAAGGTTTCATTTCAGAAGTACAATATATATTTAGGAAGAGTGGCTGGCAGATTCCCATAAGTATGTGGGCAACTCAGGCAGTGTAGAATGGGGAGGCTTTTAGGTTTCACCTTTTCACTGCCATCCTATGATCTATGGTTCATATGTTGGTTTTATGTAGCACAATATTAGGAGTTGGCTCTGTGTCATTCCACCAAAAATGAGCACATTCTGGGGCCTACCATCAGCCACGCATAATTGGATAAGCAACACTTAGTAACATAAATTGCATATGCTGCTATTTACATTATTTAATCTATATGCTCTTTCCCTCCAAACTCCAAGTTGCACAGATAAAGTAATAAAGCCCTGCTATCCTTTGTGGTCAGGGACAGAGAAGCTACTTTCTCCACTTTGGCTTTGATTCTCTATATCTAGCATTTCAACAGACCAATGATATGGGTTGTATTTACACTTGCAACTCAGGTTATTTGGAAATGGATATTTTCCTCCTTTGGGAATTTGTAGGATTACAAAGCACTTTCCTTATGACAACCTCAGTGATGTCAGTGGTGCAAGTATTATTTTTCCCCATTTTACAGAGAAGACTGAGCTTCAAAGAAATGAACTTACTTACTCAGTAACCCAACTAGAAAGTATCAAAACTGAGAAATGATTATGGATCTCCTGACTTTACGAGGTTTTGTTCTGCTTTGTTAGCAGTTTTATTTGATTTCACAATATAGTGAGTACTTGAATGCAAACCACCAGAACAACATAATAGATTGCATTTTGAGAGGTATGATGGGAGAAAAAGGAAAGGAAAATACCTACAGTGTTCTGCTCTGGTCACATCACTTTCAAAGTTTGTATTCAGTTCTGGGTGATACATTTTAAATTAAACATTGAAGGACAAGGCAACAGAGATGGTTGAGAAAGGAAAAATCTTGTCTAATGAGGAATAGGTAAGGGAACTGGATGTGGGTTTTTGTTTTTGTTTTGTAGAGTAAAAAAGACCGGGATGGAGTTTGATTGCTTACTTGAAAAATTGGGAAAGTTGTCATGAAAAGGAAGGCTATAATTAATTATATTTTGTTTGTCTGGAAGAGGTAAAACTATGATCAGTTGGTGGAAGTTATTATATATTTAATTAAATTAAGAAGACATTTCCAATAACTGTACCTATCGGAAAATAAAATGGGTTGCTTAGGGAACTGGAAACAATTGAAGGAAGAATTACCTACCTAGTAGTAATATAGAAGAATCAAAGTCAGGCCAGTGGAGGAAAAGTTTAAAGGAAAAAGTATTTTTTTTTACTCTCCTTCACTCACAATGTATAGGAAGTCACATAATAAAGGTAGGATGATTGAATGGAAAAAATAAGGAATTGGAAGAATATAGAACTGGAAGTCAGAATACCTGGATTTAATTCCCACCATAAGAAAAATTTAAAAAGAAAAAAAAACTAGTTGAACAAAGCATTTATTAATCTCCTGCAATGTACAAGGCTCTATAATATGTAATGTATTACAAAGATAAAAATCAATTCCCTAGCCTCAAGGAACTAACTATGAGGCTAAAACTTTGTGTATATAAAAAATTTATACTAAGTAATTTCTAGGGGGAAGCACTAGTCTCTGGAGGAGTAAGAAGGATTAGGAAAGGCTTCTTGTAAAAGGTGACCCTTCATTTGAACTTTAAATGGAAGATTAGAATTCTAAGAAGTAGAAGTGACCTTTGCTGGATGACCTACCCCCGAGAGTGTTTTCCACTGTATTTCCACTGTATCATGCTTTAGAGGACAAACAATGTTTTTCTTCTCAGAATATTTAATTTCTTCCTCTTCAGAAAGAACCACAGATCTATTTTTTAAAACTAATTGTACAATTTAACATTTTCTTCATTTTCATCTCTGTGTAATACTACTTTACTTTCCAACATCCTGCCAAGGGTCAAGCTCCCCTCTTCTGCCTCAGATCCCCTTTTGCCCTTTTAAAGTACTCCTATTTCCTTTAGGACCTTTTCATTATATCATATGACCCAGAGAATAGAGAGGTTTTGCTGGAATCCCTTCACCTTCTCCAAAGAGGGAGGTCAATCTACACTTGAATCACAGAAAACAGCTATTCAAATGGGACAGAAAGAGGAACTTTGTAAATTCAATTCATGGCAATCCAGTAAGTAATAAGAAACATCTACTATATGCACAGGCACTATGCTAAGTAATGGGGATACAAAAAGAAGAAAAAGCAGTCCTTAACTTTAAGGAGTTTATAATCTCATGAAGGGGGACAACACATAAACAATTAGGTACAAGATGTAGATAAGAGAATTTTTAGAAAATCTCAATTTTCCCTACTGTCTATAATGGTTGAGATATTCAAATTAATTTTAAAATGAGTCTTGAAGAGTGATGTGACAGTGAAAAAGTCAATAGCACAAGTAATATAGAAACCTATATAGTATATTGGAAAGAACATTAGATTTGGAGCTAGAAGATTTGGATTCAAATATTGCCCCTGTCATTATCTATTTGGGAAAATCATTTGATTATTCTGGTCCCCCATTTCCTCAGCTACAAATTAGAGTTGCCCTAAATAATCTCTAAGGTATTTTAAGGATTCCAAATTATAATTATTACAAATACAGAAATTGGCACTAGCATCAGTTAATAAATAAGCATTATCCAAGTGCCTACTATATAGCAGATAGCTATGTGATGCAGTGGATAGAATACTCGACTTGTAATCAGGAAGATTCATCTTCATAAATTCAAATCTGGTCTCAGACAGGCGTATTTTGTTGTGTGGTATTGTGTGACCCTCTGCAAATCACTCAACCCGTTGGCCTGTGTTCATCATCCACAAAATGATCTAGACAAAAAAAAAAGTAAAGATTGGTTTCCCAAGAAAATACCAAAATGGGATTACAGAAAGTTAGACACAGCAGAAAAACAGCAACAACAAAAAGTATCAGATAGAGTGTGTTCAGAGAAGACTAGTACTTCTGGTGTAAAGGCTGTCAAGCCCTGTACAGGGCTGCTTTCCACTTTTGTTGTCCATTGATCCACCTGACTCTCACCTGTGGTTCCAAGAAGTTGTAGCATACACAGTGACCACATGCTGGTAAAACATTTCAGCAAATAGTCTAAAACTAGGTTGAGGTCATCAAGGGTCTCCAACCCTACAGTGAGTTGAGGGGCAGGGGGAGTGGAGTGTGCCCCAAGCACTTAAAATTCCCCTACTAGAATGGGCAGATGAGAACAAGCCGTTTCAACAGCCATGAAAGCAGCCCTTAGAGCTTGGCTAGACATTGAAGACCCCAAAGTCAACCACTGTATCTTGAATCATCAATCGTCTTGACTCTGTCCAATGGATAATCAATGGTGGTTTTTGAAGAGAGAGTAAGAGTGATGACTGTGTGAAAAGCTGCCTCACTTAAATCCATTTTGCGTCGAAAGACACTACCCAATGTCCACAGGGACTACTTGTGTCCAACCTGTGGCAGAGTTCTCCTAGGTCATATTGGTCTAATCAGCTACAATCAGAAAAATTATGGCTAGCATAATGATAATTTTGGTCCTCTTTGAGAATGAAAGACAACAAATAACTAACCAACCAAAGAATCAAACATATACATTCACATATATATGAGATAAATTGGAGATAATCAACAGAGGAAGGGTATTAGCATTAAAGAAGAGTGGGAAAGCTTTCTTGTAGAAAATGATGTTTTAACTGAATCTTATTAGGGAACAAAGAAAGAAAAAATAGAGATAAAAAAAAAGATGTTTAGTGAAAAATGTCCTCAGTCAAGATATAGATTGTCTTGTGCAAAGAAAAAAGAAGGCTGCCAATGTTGCTGAATCAGAATTTGTGACAGGGAACAAAGTATAAGACTGGAAAGGTAAGGAAAAAACAGCTTATGAAGTGCTGAAACAAAAAAAAATCGAGGAATTTATATTGATATTTGATGTTGGGGATCATATCCACTGAAAATTGTTACATTGAGTCAGAGTTGGGATTTAGGAAGATGAATTTAACAGTTAAGTAAGGGACTGACAGAAGTGGGAGAGATTGAAACAACAGAGACCAAGCAGCAGCTTATTGCAATAGTTCAGGTATGAAGGGTAGAGGTCTTACTCTAAGGTGGTTACAGTGTCAGAGGAAAAAAGGAAACATGGGAGATTTTGTAAGGTAGAATCTACAGGACTTGGCAACATATTAAATACGGTGAGAGGAGAAAGTGAGGACTCAGTAAATGATTTGCCTAATGTTTCCCAGTTAGCTTGTATCAGTCAGAGATAGATATTTTGTCCCTCTAAACCCCTTCATTGCTAACATGAATATTTACTTTATTTCATAAAGGATATGAGAGCTGAAGTGAGACCTCAGGATGGACAGATATTGGGACCTTACCTGTGCATAAAAACTGGGCTCATAAAGAGCTCCTGCCTTGATATGCTTTACTTAGGTTTGCTATGTGTGTGCCATCTGGGCATGTGACCAGGATCCTGACTCCAAGACTTCCAGCATTGCTTAAATTGTGTCATTAAACAATACACTACCAGAAATAAGTTATACATCCCTTAAAGGTTGCATTATTTTTTCTGAAGTGGAGATTAGTGTTTTCAGCCTTTTTTCAAAAAGATTAAAGAGCCAAGCTGACATTTCCTCCTCAGTCTCTTGCCACTAACTTGAACTCAATCCCCTGGAAATAAAACTCAGAGCTTCCTTCCTGAATGTCCTCTCCTTGTCCTTTTTCCAATGTTCTATCCTTGTCACCAATAAGATGATCATAGTGGTCTGTTCCAGTAATACAAGGATCCCCACTGACCCCTGTCTTTCCTCCTTCAATATGTTAGTAAATTCCTGCTTCTTTCCTCTATTGATCATAAATCTCTTCTCCTCAATATTGCCAGGTTCTCTTCAATATTGCTTTCCACCACCCACCTCCAATTCCTTATCTTCCCCTGTTTTTATCTCAGTTTGATTCCAAATACCTTGACTAAGAATATTTTCCACTTTGGATTCTATTAAAAGAGTACTTGTCATTGATTGCTATGTCACTTTCTTGATTTTTTTAAATTAAAAAGATTGATATTTGTATAGTATTTGACATGATATTTCATGTGAGCTTCATAGAAATCCTGTGAAGTAAGTGCAAAGAATTCAATTCTCCCCATGTCACATATGAGGAGTTGAAGCTCAAGGAAGTTAAATTACTTTCTCCAGTTTATACAGATGATAAGTCCAAGGCTGTATTTGTACCCAGATCTTCATCACATGAAGTCCAATAATATAAGTACTATATCATAGTGCCTTTTCATTAACTGTCTTTACATTTACTAATAAACTTCTATTCTGTGAACTTCTCTGGTTCATGATTATGTTTTATTGACCAAAGATTTCAGAAGGCAGTGTGGAACTGTGAGATGAACACTGGCTCTGCAATCAGAGAAGCCATATTCAGATCCCATCTCTGATGCTTACTGTAACTGTACTCAAATATTTTAGTCATTCTGGGATGTAATTCTTCTTCTATTAAAAAAGAATTTGGGGGCAGAGCCAAGGTGGCGGAGAGAAAACATGACTCTCTGCGTCTCCTCCGATCTTCTCTCAAATCAACAATAAAATAAGCCTCTGAACTGACCTTGAAGTCAACAAATTCAGAAATACTTGGACACTGCTTGCAGATATCTCTGAAGAACTTCATATCAGGTTTGTCTAACTCGGACAGAGGGATAAAGAGTGGTGTAGGCCAGAAGTGAAGGTGGGACTCAGCTCATTGAGGCAAAAACTTCAAACTCCAAACTCCAAACACCTGGAGTTTATCTGAGGCACTCAGGGCACTCTGCCCTGATTAGGGGCAGGTGTTCTGGCAGATTTGCCCTGTTTAAGGAGTAATTCTGACTTAGTCCTAGCCCCCACTGGCCCAGCACCTTAAATTAATTCCCCAAATTGCCCCAGGGCAAAGAGCTTTAGCCGCTGTTTTCCCGATCCTTAAAGAGACATACACACTGTCTAAAAAAAAATGAAGAAGCAAAAGAGAGCTCTCACCATAGACAGCTTTTATCGAGACAGAGAAGGGCTAACCCCAGATCCTGATGTTCCTTTAGACAAAACTCCAGAGGATATTATTAAGGACCATCACTGGTCCCCTTTTCAAAAGGCCTTTCTGGAAGATTGCATACAGAATCTCAAAGGAGAGCTGGAGGATAAATGGGAAAAAAAACTGAAGTCAGTGCAAGAAGCCCTCCAAAAGAGATATGATAAAGACACCAATTTATTGAAAAATAAAATTAGCAAAGTGGAAAAAGAGTGCAATGAACAAATTGGCCAATTACAAAAGGAGCTTAAAAAGGTAACTGAAGAAAACAACACTTTAAAAATAAAAATTGAACAAATGCAAGTGAATGACTCAATAAGACTTCAAGAATCAGTCAAACAAAAACAAAAAAATGAAAAATTAGAAGAAAATATGAAATATCTCCTAGGAAAAACAATTGACTTGGAAACTAGATCTAGGAGAGACAAGCTAAGGATTATTTGACTTCCTGAAAGTCATGATGAAAAAAAGAATCTAAACACTATCTCCCAGGAAATCCTGAAAGAAAACTGCCCTGAGATTGTAGAATCAGAAGGTAAAATCACCATTGAAAGAATTCACCGATCACCTCTTGAAAGAGAACGCAAAATTAAAACCCCAAGGAATATCATGGCTAAATTTCAGGACTATCCCACCAAGGAAAAGATTCAGCTAGCAGCTAGAAAGAAACAATTCAAATACCAAGGATCAATAATTAGAATCACACAGGATCTGTCAGCTTCCACACTGAAGGATCGAAGGGATTGGAACCAGATATTCCGAAGGGCAAAGGAATTTAGATTACAACCAAGAATAACCTATCCAGCTAGAATGAGCATTATCCTCCAGGGAAGAAGATGGTCATTCAATGATATAGGTGAATTTCACCTATTTCTAAGGAAAAGACCAGATCTGAACAAAAAATTCCACATCCAAACACAGAACTCAAGAAAAGCATAAAAAGGTAAAAAGGAAAGGACTCTTGAGAACTTTATTTTTACTATGGGGATACTTAAAGTTTGGGTGTATAATTAACTAAATGTTACTTTGATAATATGAAAAAGAGAACTAGAGGGGGAAAGGTTGTCATACTTGGGAAAAGGGGAAAAGTGGTAAAATAAGATCTAAAAAAAGGAGGTAAAAACAAGGTAAAATCTCTTGAAGAGGCAAAGAAAACCTAATATAATTGAGAGAAAGAGGGGAGAGAGATGAGCATTGTGTAAATCTTACTCTCATCAGGTTGGGCTCTAAAAGTGTATATCAGACATTTGATTTCACATAGAAACTTGTCTGTTGCTATAGGGAAGGGGGAGGGAAAGGAGGAAAAGTAAGGGATAAACTAATAGAAGGGAAAATGGAAGAATCAAGGGAAAGGAGTAAAAACGGGGGAGGGGATCTAAAGGGTGGACTACTGTTTGGGGGAGGGGGTCATCAAAAGCAAAGTACTGAGGAGGGGGGAAGGGAGAAAGGGGAAAGAAAAGGGAAAAACATAACTTGGGTAAATAAGATGGCAGGAAATAAAGAATTAGTTATTCTAACTGTGAATGTGAATGGGATGAACTCTCCCATAAAGCGGAAGCAGTTAGCAGACTGGATTAAAAAACAGAATCCCACAATATGTTGTCTACAAGAAACACATCTAAAACATAGTGACACATATAGGATGAAGGTAAAAGGCTGGAACAGGACCTATTATGCTTCAGGTGAACAAAAAAAAAGCAGGGGTAGCAATCCTTATGTCAGATCAAGTAAAAGCCAAGATAGATCTAATCAAAAGAGATAAGGAAGGAAACTATATTTTATTACAGGGTACCATAGATAATGTAGCAATATCAATACTAAATATATATACATCAAGTGCAATAGCATCCAAATTCCTAGGGGAGAAATTAAGAGAGATGCAAGAAGAAATAGACAGACAAACGATACTAGTGGGGGATCTCAACCTTGCTCTCTCAGAATTAGATAAATCAAACTACAAAATAAACAAGAAAGAAACTAGGGAGATAAACCAATTGTTAGAAAAGTTAGGTATGATAGATCTATGGAGAAAGTTGAATGGAGACAGTAGAGAGTTTACTTTTTTCTCAGCAGTCCGTGTAACATATACAAAAATTGACCATATATTAGGGCATAAAAACCTTAAAATCAAATGCAGAAAGGCCGAAATAGTAAATGCATCCTTTTCAGATCATGATGCAATAAAAATCACATGCAATATAAGTCCAGGAGAAAATAAACCAAAAGGTAATTGGAAATTAAATAATCTAATCCTGAAGAATGAATGGGTGAAAGAACAAATCATAGACACCATCAATAATTTCATCCAGGAGAACGACAATAAGGAGACAACATACCAAAATTTGTGGGATACAGCCAAAGCAGTTATAAGGGGCAATTTTATATCCCTAGAGGCTTACTTGCATAAAATAGAGAAAGAAAAGATCAATGAATTGGGCTTATTATTAAAAAAAAAACTAGAAAAAGAACAAATTAAAATCCCTCAATTAAATACCAAATTGGAAATTCTAAAACTAAAAGGGGAAATTAATAAAATTGAAAATAAGAAAACTATTGAATTAATAAATAAAACTAAGAGTTGGTTCTATGAAAAAAATCAACAAAATAGATAAGCCTTTAGTTAATTTGATAAGAAAAAGGAAAGAGAAAAATCAAATTGTTAGTCTCAAGAATGATAAGGGAGAACTTTCCTCCAATGAAGAGGAAATTAGAGCAATAATTAGGAGTTACTTTGCCCAACTTTATGCCAGTAAGTTTGATAATCTAAATGAAATGGAGGAATATCTACAAAAGTATAGATTTCCCAGGTTAACAGAAGAGGATATAATCTATTTAAATAGCCCCATATTAGAAAAAGAAATAGAACAAACTATTAACCAACTCCCTAAGAAAAAATCTCCAGGACCAGATGGATTTACATGTGAACTTTACCAAACATTCAAACGAAAATTAATCCCAATATTATATAAACTATTTGAAAAAATAGGGAAATAAGGTATACTGCCAAATTCTTTCTATGATACAGATATGGTGCTGATAGCCAAACTAGGTAGGGTGAAAACAGAGAAAGAAAACTATAGACCAATTTCCCTAATCAATATTGATGCAAAAATTTTAAATAAGATATTAGCAATGAGATTACAGAAAGTCATCCCCAGGATAGTACACTATGACCAAGTAGGATTTATACCAGGGATGCAGGGCTGGTTCAATATTGGGAAAACTATCAGCATAATCAATTATATTAATAACCAAACTATCAAAAACCAAATGATTATCTCAATAGATGCAGAAAAAACATTTGATAAAATCCAACACCCCTTCCTATTAAAAACACTAGAGAGTATAGGAATAAATGAGCTTTTCCTTAAAATGATCAGTAGCATCTATTTAAAACCATCAGCAAGCATCATATGTAATGGAGATAAACTAAAACCATTCCCCATAAGATCAGGAGTGAAACAAGGCTGCCCATTGTCACCATTACTATTTAATATTGTATTCGAAATGTTAGCTTTAGCAATAAGAGAAGAAAAAGAGATAAAAGGAATTAGAGTAGGTAATGAAGAAGCCAAATTATCACTCTTTGCAGATGACATGATGGTATACTTAGAGAACCCTAGAGACTCAACTAAAAAACTACTAGAAACAATTCACAACTTTAGCAAAGTGGCAGGATTCAAAATTAATCCACTTAATCATCAGCATTTTTATATATTACCAACAAAATTCAGCCTCAAGAGATACGAAAAGAAACTTCATTCCAAATAACGGATGATAGGATAAAATATTTGGGAATCTATCTGCCAAGGCAAAGTCAGAAACTATACGAACTAAACTACAGAACACTTTCCCCACAAATAAAATCAGACCTAATCAATTGGAAAAATGTTAAGTGCTCATGGGTAGACAGAGAGAATATAATAAAAATGACAATACTACCCAAATTAATCTACTTATTTAGTGCCATACCAATCAAACTCCTAAGAAACTATTTTACAGATCTAGAAAAAATAGTAACAAAGTTCATTTGGAAGAACAAAAGGTCAAGCATTTCAAGGGGATTAATGGAAAAAAAAGGCAGATGAAGGTGGCCTTGCTGTACCAGATCTAAAACTATATTATTAAGCAGCAATCATCAAAATCGCTCGGTAGTGGCTAAGAAATAGAGCAGTCGATCAGTGGCACAAAATAGGTTGTCAGGACAACCTCGGCAATAACCTTAACAATCCAGTGTTCGATAAACCCAAAGACCCCAGCTTTGGGGATAAATAATCAGTATTCGGCAAAAACTGCTGAGAAAATTGGAAACTAGTGTGGAAGAAATTAGGGCTTGACCCATACCTAAGAACACATACCAATATAAGATCTAAATGGGTTCAGGATCTAGATATAAAGAGGGACTTTGTAAGCAAGTTAGAGGAACGTAATATAGTTTATCTCTCAGACCTGTGGAGATGGAATAAATTTATGTCCAAAGAAGATCTGGAACTCCTAATTGCACACCAGATAGATAATTTTGATTGTATTAAGTTAAAAAGTTTCTGTACAAATAAAACTAATGCAGACAAGATTAGGAGGGAAGCATCAAATTGGG